>JABASD010001125.1:0-47419 GCA_019776165.1 Pogonognathellus flavescens | reverse complement strand
GCACCTGAACCCAGAGATACGAACAACAACTTGTATTTCTTATTGTCATGTAATGGGAGACCAGCACTTATGTATTGATACTTATGATGACAATAAATTCACCATTCATTCATTCATTCAAAGTAATAGCGACATTAAGTAATGCAAACTAATTTCTGTTCTTCAAAACATCTCATTGTCATTCCTTTAATTGGTGATTACTGTAAGTTGAAATCAGGTAACCGTTCATGTATGCACAATAAAACCAAGCAGAAAAGCATTGGGGAAATATCAATGCAAGGACTTCGTTTCTAATTATAAACCATGAATGAATATAAATAGCAGTAGTAGTTAATTTTTTTAAATAAGTGTCTATGTGAGCAAATGTGTGTTGAAAACCTTTTATTTATGTACTGCTTAATTTGTGGGGATTCTTATAACATGATATTTAATTTTGAACATTTTTGTGTTTCAGGGTCCAGAGTCATGGGTAGTTGTTCATAAGTTGAAGTCTCAATCAGACGGTGGAATTCTTGACCCGGATGACAAACTAGTCGACGTAGCAGACGATCGAGAACAAATAATGGCCATTTACGAGGAAGATAATGATGGAATGCCGTCACTGCAACATAACGCAGGCGATGGGACAAGTGCGAGTTCTGTCGGCACTAACAGTCCAGATATCTTCCAGGTACTTACAATTTCCCTTCTTTCCTACAACAAAAAACTATAAATAATAAATGCCCCACGTTCAATGTATTGCAGAATATGGTGTAATGGCCTAGCCTAGGTATATTATATTACAATAAAACAAAGCACTTTCGTGTATGTATGTTTAGTGCTTGCTATACAGTCTGCATCATATCTTCTTCTTTTCGTACCTTGCAGTATGCTCAGTTCTTGGAATTTTTATGAGAGCATTAATATTAGAGCAGACATACATGAGAAAGTGGGGAACTTATGACTTGATGCAATGAAATGTAAACTGCATTTTAATATTAACTCGATGAAACATTTTTGTGGTCTGCTGTTGTCTCTGGGCCTAAAATACCATAGGCACTACAATTTCTCACTTTGACTATCTTTGAAAAAATTCCAACTTGATACATAATTTACATTTAGAGTATCAAGTAGATTTTGGCTGAACAGGCAGTTGAAAAATACACACTTAGAAAATAAATTGCATATAAATTATGGTCATGCATTAATCTCACCCATAAATCTATGCAAAGGATAAATATGAATCAATGCTAATATTTGGTGTGTTCTACTACTGTAATAAATACGGTAGACTTGATTTTCCTGCCACTATTGTATTGGTTGACATATTAAGAAACACAATACACACAAATAAACACAAATAAACACAAATAAATAATAAATAGACCCAAATTTTGTTATGTTTTCACACACAAAGTTCAACTTACTATATATATACATAGTAAGAATATTTGTAAGGAATTAGGCATTCTGTTTTTGTTTAGTGTTTGTGGATAACAAAACAAATATTGTGCACAAACAAACATTACACAATGCTACACAGAAAAGTATATCGATGCATGAATGATAGAATGAGGGTTTGTTTACACACTAGAAGCTGCTTCAATTTCTGAGAACCCAATAATGAACTCAATAAGTAGGAAAACTTTTGTTTGTTTCGGTGTTTGTATAAAGAACACGATTATATTGAATTTAGTATAATAATTGGGATAATTACACATGCAGTGCATGTACACAACATGACATATTTTATTAGGTTGTATTTGTATCAGCGCTGTAGATTTATGTATCTTCATAAGAACATGTCGAGACGTATTATATGCTGCGTACAGACATTTGTAATTTTTGGTCCACAATCATTTCTATGAATTTGTGTGTTGTAGAACTAATTGCAGCAGTACTTTATTGGTATTACTCTTACTAACTGCAAAACACAGTCTTCTTGGGATTTTTGGACCGTGTAATGTGTTGTACATTTGCTGCCACTTTAACCGTCATGTCTCTTCACAAAAGTGATCTTCTTTTACTTGTATATGTCACATAGTATTTACTCTTGATGTTGTTTAGGGACAAAGTTTGAGTTAGTGGTGAAGCGAATTGTTTGCCCTCCTACTGCAGGTAATAGTGTTATGGCACGCATATCTTTATTTGCTCAATTTAGTGCACACGAAAAAGAGGAGGTACTACAGCAGAGGAAGACAAAGGAATTTTCTTGAGATTCTTCTTTCTCAACTTTGAGACTGTGATTGTTTAGTATTTGGAAGGACATCAAGAGCAGAGAAGTGTGTGGGTAGTTTGTTTTTGTGTGGATTGTGAGAAGCAAGTGGAATTAGCAACTCCTTTCTCTGTTTCACATTTGTAACTAATTATTTAACTATGCTCGTGCAGCTAACCAAATTGCTAACTAACAAAAACACAAAACAAAGGGGAACAAAACCGTTGTCATTTTGGAATTTGCACATACAAGTGCTACTCTCCAATTTCCATGTGCTCATTCGCTTGCACTTTGCTGAGAGGAGTTATATGGAAAGTAGCAAATAATATTCAGGTTGGTAAATCCTTAGTAGTAACGCAAGATTTGGCTTTGTTTAAATTCTTTAATGGTTACAGATTTACCGTGGAAAGAAAGTCTTCTTTTTTCGTGGACGTGCATGATTAATGATTTATCTTGTGTGATATCCTAATTAAATCTATTAGAAATAACTGTAACGATATTTCACGATGTTCGCAGCAGATTTCCTTGATAATGCATTTATAATGGATGTGGGAAGAAAATAATTTATTTGCTAATTATTAACAGCGTAAGAATTTATATGTGAACGATTTGTCTGTCCGTCTTTCTGTAAACACTGCTCAGGATAGGTTTATGTTAATGGATTCAACTTGGTGAATGTGTTCCAGTGATTGGAAAGCGAAGGTCATCTCTGACAATGTAACAACATAATTCAGTCAAAGGCTCATCTAGATTTGGAAATGGGAGACTCCAGGCATCGGGGGACACATATGTCCACTTATACATATTTGTGTCACTTGCTCCCAAAATGCCAAATGCCCCTTCACAAAATCTAGATACAACCTTGGTTGTATTATGTCGTTACGGTGTAATGATATTAAGGTGTCTTCCAGTAGGAGTTTTTTACGATACTTATTCACATCCATTTGTAAATAACTAAGTAAAGTTAGTTAAAATTAAACTAAAGTTTAAAGTATTTTATAAATATATAGGAATGTAGGAATGTTAAGGCAAGATGCACATGAAAAAAATCTTTGATACAAACAGAGCCTTCGAATGAAGTATTATTTCAAATTCAGTTGTTTAGAAGCATTCCGTGCATTTGCAAAATTGCGACATTCATAGCATAAATTGTTTCTACTATTTGCCAATGTATTTCCTCGAGTGTAAACAATGGCTCATTTACCTCCCATAAAATAAATAGAAATTGAGTTATAGTGTTGTTGTATGTGACATGATCTCACATGAACATCGCAAAGGCGAGTAAAGAGACAATAAATTGTGAACAATTAAAGAATCATTCTCGGTTTTTGTAAGAATGGAGAGGAAACAAAATCACATAATATTTTATTACTCTTTAACGTCTGTTTTATAGATACTACAATCTTGCAAGCAATCGTGCATTGAAACAAAGAAATAGAAATAGTAACTGAATACAATCCGCAATAAAAATGAAAGTAAAAACGTGCTATCCTCTGCTTTGTTTTGCTTTGTTTCTATACTTTGTCACCATTTTACAATCACAATTCTTTCAACTATTGCGAGAAAAAGACTCGCTGCTTCCAAATAGAAAAATAATTTTATTTTATTGTATTTCATCACAAGAAGTAAAAACTCAGAAACTATAGATTAGCCCTGTATGAAGAGAGGAATATATTTATATCGTTGTGTATATAAAACTAGGACACTTCGCGAAATCCGGAACTTAAAATTGAAGTATATAGGTTACCTTGTTACCTAATATTTATAAAACATAGGGAATAGGGACTTCACAGTTAAGTGTGCGGTAAGGACTGAAAATGCCAGACAAATATTGTTGGAATTACTACTGCGACAAAAACGTGAGTTATATCTATAGTAGTACCACATACACAAAGTATAACAAACAAAAATTCTCACTGAGGGTTTAGAAACGTTCATAAAGATATTTTAAAACATAAAACACGCAGATAAGGTAGATTGTGTTGTTAACATCCCATATTGGATGGAGGTTGTTTGTCTTGCCCTTCAAATGTATATTCTGAGTCTGAGAATTGTTTTTCTTTGGTTTCAGGGAAGTGACCATAAATTCCAGCCATTTACGCGGACAGACATTGAAATAACTGGAGAGGAACTGAGTAGTGGCATGAACGGAGGCACAAACTCTGCCAACGGTGGTGTCACTCTTCAAGTTCGTCGAGGGAGCGAACCCGCTTTAAACCGCATGTCACCAGTTCATCTGTCTCCGCCTGACCCGTCAAAGAGATGGTCTGCGGCTCCAATTATTGACGAAGATCTTGACGAGCTAAATCAACGAAAAGTGAAAGTAAGTAAATAATTTCATCTTCTAATTCTTGTAAAGTACAACTTCATCCAATTAAACGTAAGGAAAATACAATTATCCCTTCTTCAGATTAATCGACAGGTAGAATTCTTCCATCTTTAAATTTTCTCAACACTTGATGGTAAAATTTATGTCTTATGACTGTCTTATAAGAATCAAATTACGGTGCGCATAAAGATTTTGGCTAAGGAAATGATTCTTTTTCAAGTTTTTATTCTTCTGCTAAACAAATCCTGTTTAATGAACCCATACACTGATGCCTATAGAGATGGGCGGTATTGCCTGTTAAAGATTATTATTTACTTATGTCCATGAAAGATATTTACGACTGAATGGATTGTTCCATTCCAATCCACATCCATCCTTTCGTGTTTGGGCAAAACAATAAAAACTCTTGATGTGAATTGAAATACAAATTCTGTTTTATGCATGAACCTTAAACGCTTTAGCTCCTTATTAAGCTGGGTGATTGTTAGTGAGTCTGACTCAATATTATACATAATTAAATTAATAAAGAGAATCGCTTTCAGTCAGTCAGTAATTCAAAAGAATTGAAACAGCCATGTCGCAATATCATATACAAATACAGTCCCCTCACTCTCAGTTCTGTACTGAAATACAGCCTTCTGTATGTATATGAATGCAGAATGTATGACGTTCACTCTACTACGTCATAAAACACTCCATTTGTCCTTACATTCTCATACTTACTAATGGTGCAGAGTATTAGTACACGTAGGTAGGTATTATATTTATATAAGTCTTGTCTTGTTTGCGTGAGTAATGATTTTGCATTTTAATAAGCAGCACCAAGCAAGGAGAATCGTCTGTGTATATACATTAAACACAACAATACATGACATGAATGAGTTTGCATTATAGTTAAGGGTTGAATTGAACTTAACTTACATACAAACACACATCAGTTAACGAAATGCATTTATTATTTAAATGATTAATCCAACAACTTTAACATGTGCAATGCTATTCTATATAGGTGAATGTAATTGTAGCACAATATGTTCATACGACATATTAAAGTTGAACTTCATCGTTAAGCAAAGCGAAGCTTTTGAATTGGAGTTAAGAAGGAGTTGAGTTGCAAGACAGAAATGACTTGAGATGAGTAAGGATTATTACGCAATGGTTTTGGTTTGTCTAGTCGATGAGATTTAGATAGTGGTAGCACAATAAGTGAAGTGACTTAACAGAGGCTGAGTTTATCAACAGAAGAATACATACAGAGTGGGCAAGGCTCGCATTTGAGTTGTGACGAGAATTTTAATTTTCTCATTTGTCATCAACCTACTCAATATATTGCAAGAGCATTGTTATGAGTGCAATTTTATAACTACTGTGAGTTTTGAAATACAGTTGAAAGTAATTCTATATAAACACGTTTAATGAAAACCATGCGGACAAGCTATACCTACCTTAATTGTTCATTTTATGCCAAGCAAAGTTTAAAGGCTGATATATACTACTACATACATACAAGACGTTCTCGCAATTTTGGAAAGAAGTGGCATTTCATATTCCTGTTTGTTTTTCTTACAGTTGAGATGAGTGCGTATGTAATGTAACAGCATCATATTGCTACTTTAAAACTTCATGTGTGTGAGTAGACGAAGAATTATTTTCCTTCGCATGGTTTGTTTTGTTTTTCATGAATTTTTATGTCTCCACCTTGTCGTTGGCCATCTTTCTCGTCTGGTTTGGTTTGTTTTCTAAGGCCATGTTGTGTTAGTAAGAGTCTACAAATTCTGCGGTGGGGTAGGCTTCGTTCGTGTCAGGAAAATGTGAAAAATCTTCCCAAGTATAAATGTTTTAAAGTCTGTTTTATCTGTGAACATGTTGTAAGTTGACTTAAGCAAAGAGGCAATTGATACTTGTTTGTGTAAGTTTGTTTTTACAGTAGGTTTGTTGAGATATGCAATGTATTTCTGTGTATAAATCGTTTTGGGTGTCTTTTCACAAGTTTCAGTGAACAAATGAAATATGTGACCGGTTTTACAGTACTAGAGATACATGAATGACCAATGACGCTTCAGTTTTTTATTGCTTCAAGGCAGTTGAGAAGTTTATTGACTTTATCATCAAAATTTAGCTTCAGAAAGAGAACATTTCCAACAAAGACATAAAAATATTATTTGAAAGTGATTTATGAATTGAGCGAAATTATATTTGTCCGTGTTGTGTTGCGCAACACGATGTATGTGAGTGTGAAAGATTTACAAGGTATACGAATGTAAGTGTGTCTATAATACTTTCATTCGTTTATACGAATCATATAAGTCAGCAAGATTATTTGCGACTTTTACAAATATACTGTAGTTATATGTACAACAGCAAATCTTGAAGTTCTGTTAGGTTTGTCAATGTGTTTCGGTCTGGTAGTTGCACTAAAGGTTGTCATCTAAGCTTTGCAAACCTATAAGTCACACCGAAATTCCGGATGAGAGATTGAGATCACAATAAATTTTGTTGGGACATGAACTGAAGGTAGTTTTATGACTTTAAAAGAAAATACCTCTGTGAACGACATGTGGAAGCACTCCATCAAAGGATTGAAACTATCACAATCATCTCCAGAAGTTTGGAGATTGGCACCTTGAATAAAAAGAAAATGTGGGGATTATAAGCCTCAGCTTTCAGGAACTAGGCTAAACTTTGAACTTATTAGATGTTCACTTGACGTGACAAGTCTTTTGATATCAAAAAGGCTGTCTTTCTGAATTACAACCCATCTCTTACCATTTTCATCAGAGCACTTTGCCAATTTTTCTACCAGGGCGTCGGCAAAATCGGCTGTGGGCAACAATTCCTTTATACCAGTCATTATATTTTCTTTATTCGCCATTCCAGTCTCGTCTATCTGTATCGTTATGGAATTATATAAAAATGATGTCAAAATATATCCCGACTGACAGTTTCGAGCCGGGGTCTTCAGTGGTTGTGTTTGTGCTTATAAAGCAGTTACATAGCATTTTTAAGCTGGTTTACGTACTAAAGTAAAAATTGTCTGTTACTTACCATTCCCTTCTTCATCAAACAACATCTTACGAAACACTGTAAACATTTGTTATGCAAAAATGTGTTAGAATTTAGAATCGATATATTTACAAGACAAGTACGAAATAGTTTGATGCAAAGATGATACATAATCTTAAGATGCAATTTGACTCACTGCTGCTTTGTCTGCTGGAACATCTTTGTATGAATTAACATTTACTTCTTGTAAACATTCCATAGTATTCATAAAACCACCACGAGCAGCTTCCACGTCTTCCTCATTACATGTCGGCATCTCCGCTCCGATTGTAATCACCTAATTACAAAATTAGCAAATTATCACTGACCTGCCTCAAAATTCATTGAGACTAAAGAGTGTATGACCATGAAAATATTTTTCGTGATGGCCAGAATATAAAATAGATGTTTATGAATGACTACTCTTATTGTAACTCGAGACAGCTTAACTTACAAACAAAATTATTGCTTAGTAAACTGTACTCGCAGCGTCCCGTTAAATATAATGTCAATAGTGGTTTCGGATTTATAAATAGTTGTAGTGTGTATGAAAAATTACTTACCGCATAGCAGGTGAGACAAAATAGGGCAGACAGAGCTTTGAACATTTTGGATGATATACTGGTTTGTGAAACAGGAACTACAAAGACAGTTGCTCTCTCTGAAACGACTTCGAGAATTACCTGAATTCGAAATCTGAATGTGAGTTTAGGTTGGCTATCGCAGTCGGTTTTATACGGATGGAAAGAAAGGAAGCATTAAAAGACACGCATAATAATTACATACTTAGTTAGTTTCGTCCACACCGGAAAATCATGTCAAAAATGTTGACTCCAAAAGCGAATCTAATTCATAGATAAAAGAGTCGCTGATGACGCTACATAATCGTCTTAATTTAACCTGCAAATAATAACAAGTCGGATTATTGTATCATAATAAGTCTCATTAATTATGACTTTGATAGCTTTATTGTGTAAAACATTTATTTTGGGCTTTTTACTTTCAATTGTGTTCTTCTTTTCAAGTTCATTAGTTTGTCAGTATTGTCCTACTGAACTGATACCGCACATTTGCTTTACACGTTGACAGTTGATTGAAGCAGGTAGTTGGCGTTTATGCGCAATTACTCTTCTGACAATTCTAACCTTGAATTAATTAATGAAGAGTTTAAGTGCACTGCTAGTTTAGGTAGTATACCTACTTCACAAAGGTTTATAATATTCCTGTCAGCTATTCAGTCCACTACATATAAAAAATACAACATAGATCCAAGCATAATAAGGATATGTATAGTATAGTATGCAATTATGCATGTCCAGAATATGGGCTGGAATTACCAAACCACCAGGAATAGCATGAGCAACTGCACTTGTGCTGAAATCTGGAATACCACTTAATTTATATAACGTTGCCATCAATCAATGTGGAGAAAACCTCTTCTATTTACGTAGGTACGACACTAATTTTGCATGCAACCCTCATATCAATGCATAAAGAGTGAGCAGGAAAACAATTGTTAAAATTTAATTACTTCTTTAATGACAAGGCGTCTCGCTAGGTATGAAACGTCTACACTTGGAGTCTGGCAACCTATAACTCGTCATAAAATCCAGTTGAAGAACGAATGACATTAGGATTGCTATTAATAATATTATTTCACTTGTAAAGCATAAAGTAAGTGCGTATCCAATCTAATTGGAATGAGATTGTTGTTAAGTGTGTTGTTGTTGCTTTTATGATTGTAATTTCCAAACTGTATTAACTGCATTACATTGAGACTGCAGACTGCAGAATGTGCAGATGCATAAAATTCCCTAGACCTAAATGTAGTTGTATTGTGGTCGTTTACAAATCTAAGGACGTAGCCTGAGTAGTAAAAGTATTTTTAGCATTTGCAGCAGATTTAGTGCAATAAAAAGGATCTCGAGGACAAGGAAATCTTTTCGTCATAGATTATTATTACATATATTGCAAATTGCCATCGTGGCAGAGTGATCGAGAGACCCACTAAGTCGTAATTGGCTCGAGTGGTGTGTGGACGAGTAGAGAAATGAAATTGGTATTAGGGATATAATAGTAGAGGTATACATATACAATAGTAAATACTAAAGTGAATTTTCAAGAGGTAGTAATAAAAATGAAATCTTTGCTCTGTAAGTGCCTACTACTAATAGCGGTGGTTTAGCTTTGTTCTGTCGGTTTGCTTTGGTTGCTTTTCAAAACTTTCTAGCTGACCGTGCATTTTTCGCTGCTATAACGCTTGGCAACTTCTTCTTGTAATACAACTCCTCTGCAGTCGCAGATTGTATATATTCAAATTAATAATCTTTTGAAGGTAATCTGTCTGCAAAGTAATCTCAACATTAGATTTGGTTTCAAACCAGCCAATATCCAACTTTTGGTCATTTCATACTAAAAATTAATATCCCATCCAACAATGCCCCGTTGTCACGTAATGGCAAATAATATTTCAGCCATTAAAACGTTGCTCCATGAAACATATGTCTAAAATACTTAGGAAAAGACCAAAGGAAGAATAAAAGATCAAAGTCTGCCTATTTTCAGAGCTATCTTTCCCGTGAGTATGAATGGGAGTGTGTTTTCTACTTATTTTAATTGATCCAAAGTAACTTACAATTAGGGCTCGGCTCCTCATAATAATAACAAACAGATTGTCCTCCTGAAAGGTCTTTGCTGTCGTGTCTAGAGTTTATAAGATGTAAATACAACGTATGGTATAAAAGTGGATTAGACTATAGCGTGCTTATAATCCTTAACACACCCAAGTTGTACTGATAAACAGATTATCTCATGAAATGTTAACTAATTGCTACTATTTTGAACATTTTTATTGTTGTTAATTGTTTTGAGGTAGTAGTGTTGCATTTCCAAGGTTTAATTATTCCTTTTCTTTAATTGCAATTTTTAAAATCCAATATATCTTACAACTTACAAAGCATTTAGTAGGTATACCTCTTTGATTCTTGATTTTCTTTTTGTACTACGTGCACAGTAAATATAGATTTAATCACCTTATATAGGTTTAGCTATATAGGCACTGAAACCTTTGGTGGTTCTTTTTTATGATTTCTCATCATTTTCTATTATCGTGCCAATTGCCAAAGTAGATTAGCCAAAGTAAGTGAAATCTCTATCACTCTCCTAATAATATCATACTGAGAGTGTTTCGACTTACAATTCTTCTATTTACAATTACAATCGTAATAACACCACAAGTGCTATAGCTGGTTGTAGTTACAAACAAGAAAAGAAGGGCATAATGTAAATAAAAGTCTTTTCCTCACTTCTTATTTATGTTGTGTTATGTATTTGTATTGTGTACGGTTCATACAACAAGTGTAGCTAATCTGTTTTCTGCTGATGGGCTTTCATTGTTTGTGTTTTTAATGATTGGACGTTATCGGACTGTTTTAGACTGATATGATTACACCATTACTGCATTAAGTACATTCCTCCTTTATTAAAGCTATATAGCACTTGTGTTACTGCTATACGAATGCAACGACTGTGAGTTTTGCCACTCAAGCCACTTGTGTGGTATTAAAATAACTTTGATTGGAGTAAGTGCTGTGGTATAATAAATAATGACAATTGATGGTTGTATATTGACTACCTGTCATATTAAACAAATGGATGCCGCATTTCTGCACATGCAGCACCTGGATGTTGTTAGAGAGAGAGAGAGCATGACAATTGGTATAGCCATGATGTACACGTTATTATAGTACATACCTACATGAAGGTGCACTTCCCTTCCGGTGGGTGCGTGCATTTTGAACTAGTTTTATTCGAGATAATATTTAATCCTATTCACAGAAATGGCTGTTTAGTTGTTTTATACAGGTATAGATTTATAATGCATTAGTGCACTTGTATATGTATTTTAACTGGAAAGTTGGGCTTGGTTTGAAAATGTCATAAAGGCTTTGTGAACGAGTAGTAGCCATTCGTTGGTTTGTTTCGTTTGATTGTTTTGTTATTGATGAGAGGGGATTGAGCCGAATGGCCTATGAACTGAGAGAGCAAGTTTTCTTTTGCCTTGACTTGTATCCATAGTTGTGTACTACTAATGCTATGTGTTGCTTTGTAAAGGAGTACCATGGATTGGATGCGGTATTATTGTAGGAACGCTGTTATAGTGAGTGGTACTGTGAGGGTTAACGACAGAATTATGTTCTGAAATGCGAAATTCAAGGATGGTATTTTATTTACTTCACTGGTGGGATTTGTACAGGCAATGAGGCAATGTGTGTAAAATGCCTCCACTTAGGTAAATGTACCTTCTATGTTGCAGCAGTTTGTATTTGTAGAATGTTTACCTTTGCTCCATTATAGAATTAGGATTGCTTCGTCTACGTCGTAAAACTATTATTCTTCTTAGCATGAGTTTGGGCAAGGTGAGAGTTTTAGTTAAAGTTTTGTTATCAATATTTCCTTCTCTGCACTGAGTGAGCGCTTCATTTCCATTACCGATTTGTTTGTAAAAGAGGCATGGAAAGAAATGTCTTTCTACATGTGTGGGTTCAGTTGGTGTGTAGTCACAAATGCCGTAGCGTGTACCTCGTACCTGGCACTTGATTCAACCAAAGGTGCTTTTACTTAGAATTATTGTATATCTTTTAGCTCTAGTACGGTGTACCTACAGGTAAAAAAGCGCAGTGCTATAACAAAGTGTTATTTTTAACACAAAATACCCCAAAGTGTCCTTTTATGTTTAATGGAATGTCAGCTGCCCACATTTTCACTTCGCAGTCTCAAGTCTCAAGGTATTCGTAGAATATTAGTTTAGTAGTTCAAAGACGTCTGGCTGCAGTTGCTATTTGTAGCAGTCCTTTTTCTCACATGAGGATTGTACTCGCAAAGGTACAGTGCAGCCCCAAGAGACACGATAGTAAAATTCTAAGTAGGTACATCAGTTATACATTCCATAGAGCATTGTACACCTTTGCATGCTTTACTTGGAAATAATATTAAAATAAAATTAAAAAGTGTTTTTAGTATTTGTGTGGAACATTCCGTGAAATTTATTCAGTCTGCTGAAGTTTTTCGAATTGTAATGAAGTGCTGCCTTGTGTAAGTCAGACTGAATATTAATAGTTAATGAGACTGTTCATCTGATCCACGGTTTGAGTCGAGTGCTAAAGTCATTAATGTGAAAGTAGATGAATTTGCATGTATCTCTACCTGTGTAGCGTATTAAAGTAAGTGTTTGTACATTTTTATTATTCTGCTCGTTAGTACTTGTGAGAGAAAAACATTGACAACGTAATAATTATCTATGTCATTCGTCGGAATGTTAATTCTGTAACAATCTATGTTCTTGTATTTGTATCTTCCTTATGATGTGTTTACGTACAAAACAGAATCCAAAGCGGCGTATTTTATGATGTAGACTCTGACACTTGAGGCACGCCGTGTTGTAGTTCACTATCTCCGTGTTTATTTCTGTATCGAGTTTGACGTTTGAAAAATTAGTCAGACAATGTAAATTGTGGGAAGCGCTAATGACAATTTCCTCTCTTTTACATTAGTCATCTCATCACATCACAAGTTGCTCAAGTACATTAGTGTTGTTGCTAGTGTACTTGTTTGTGTATAACTAAAGCAATAAACTTGCAATTCAAATAAGGCATAATTTAGCTATATTATACCTACACTACATACTCGTTCAGGTTTCAAATAAATCTGCTAATTCTTCCATTTCTCTCTATCTGAGTGACAAGTTGTAGTACACAGACTCGTTTGATAAATCGGTACGTAAAATACAATTTTCCTTTTTACTTGTAGTAGTTGTTGCTAGAAGCAAGTACAGTACATACATAACATACCTATAGATATAGAAGTACATCTTGTCTTGTGTTCTGTAAAACGCATTTTCTTTTTCTTGAGACTTTTTTCTGCTATAAAATTGTTTCTTGAGAAAATGCAATAGAAATCATTAATCCCCGACCAAATGCTGCAAGCTAGTCGATGTGCATGTTCAGTTACATTCGACAGTGAAAGTTATTTGGACAAGTTAATAATTTAATCATAATTTATTGTTAATTAAATGTGATGTGAACTAATTCAATACACAAATTATTGAAACCTGTCACGAACAACATAGAAAAAGTTACCAACTACTAAAAAAAACTACGCCGACAACACTTACAGAGAAGTCCGAGCAGAGGACATGCACATAGTTCATCTTCTAGAATTTACATTGATTGAACATAAAAGTCTAAAAACATACAGAGACTATTTATTAACTATCAATTCACTTTAATTTACTGCACTTATGCACTTGTGTCTTTTCTTGCTCTCGTGCAGCAAGAATATTATGACAGTATTGTCCGCGATGTACCTGTAGTAATAATAATTGTGTGCTCATTTCAGTTCGTACAGTCAATCAATTAAAAGTAAATGGATATGAATATCCATATCACATATCACATAAATCATGAATGAATCATGCCATCCCTCATCTCCAACTTTTAATTACAGGGAAGCAGAATATATAGAGCATGCCTGTAAAACATTTTTTCGTAAGTTGTAATTATTTATCTCTTAAAGCGAACTGCTAATGAATAATGAAACTGGATTGACTTTCGGTGCAGCGTAGTGCAATCTGCAATGGTTATCTAATCTGTGTAAAATACACAATAGCTACTGTGTACTTACATTGTTCTATGTGATAGCGATATAGCGCTGCTTTGAATACAGAATACTTCACTTGGGTCAATGAATCGGTTTTCGTCCAATATTATTGTTAATTAGAAAAATGCAGTCTGACTGTATTCCTTCGTATCGTAACTGTGAGGTTGCGTTTGTTTTCATAGTGCGTCGTACCCAGAGAGAGAGAGAGGAGAGGTGTGTTAAGTTCCTGACTGAATAATATCAATTCTGTGTATAGATCTAGCTATATCATCTAGTGAATCATCGTTTAATTTTATACAGAAGCGTAAGTTAAATGGATACATGCATGGATATGCAAACTACTATTACTATTCGAATATATTTTGCATGCATATGCGTTATATCGACTGTGTTGCTGTAGCTGTAGCCAACCAGGAGCAGTGAAAGACATGACATAAGTAAATACCAATAGCATTCTATTACATGAAATGGTAACAAATCTGGTTTTCGCAACACCAGTCGTTCCTCCGTCCATTTCGCATTTGTTTTTCTGTGTACTTTGGATTTTATAGTTTTGTAATGTATAAAAGGATTGCCGTGTTTCACGATGATCACAATGGTCCTCTCCACTCCTCACTCACGGCAAGTAGCAGTTAAGTTACTTTGGTCAGATTCTCCTGTGCATTTATATACACTACGACATATAATATCATCATGCAGATATATACGAGCTATCAACAGAATGGCTCCCAGAAATTAAATTAGCATATCTGGTTTGAGTTTTTCAAAAAATCCTGCAACAGAAAAAGAGATGGACACGAACGACATGTGGCATGATAGTTAATGTAAAGTGGAAGGAACTAACTATGGTGTAATAATCGAGGAAGAATCTTACGTATACACAGAACATAATATTACTTGTATACTTCAGCCCTCTTAGGTTCATTCATTCTTGTTTTTATGTACATGCATTTATTTCTCTGCACTGTCGAATGTGTAGATATACCTTTATAATATGTTTGCAGAACTTGATCATTTTAATCGGATCTGGTGGTGGCGTTGCTGATTTCATAGTTATTGTTAGTGCAAGCTATCAGTCGATATTCAGTTTCAGAACACAATGGACTGTTTGTCAAATCGTTGTTTAATTCAGGTCAGGTTATATCATCGTACACAAAGTACAGATGATACACACTATTAAACAGACAGGGTGTATTTTTACTACACATAATATATTTATACGTATGGAAGTGGTCAACTACGAAACTGATTTGGTATGGTCATAGAGAGAGAGAGAGAATAGGATTCAGAATTGATCTATGTGTATCGGACTAAATCAAACCTTGTTGTGTAGCAGCCTTTTTGTAATTATCACATAGTTCAATGCAGTAATAATTATTGACCTGTGTATTTCATTTTAGAAGTGTGTGTGCTTATTTTATTACTACGTAATAAGAATTACAACACACGTAGCTATATACTTAAGTAAGTGGCAAAGTGAAAACAAGGCTGTGCTTGTGAATTCGCATAAAGTGTGTTGTGTGTGTAGTGAATTGTGGTTTATAATGTCCAAATTAATTTGATACGTGTATCAATCAATGTGTGTTGCATGTGTACTGATTTGTAGCTCGTACAAAAGTCGTTACGTGTATAATTAGGAATTACATAGCGATTCCGCACAATTTACTCAATAGCCGCATCCGAGAACACAGTACGTGGTTTAACACAGATTTACACGAATTTTACATGAAACAGAGTTACCTATTTCTTATTTCCTTGTAATAATATAGTGTAAGTGTGTATATATAGGTGTATATATCTGTATAGGAAGAATTGTGTGAATTGTATGGCGCATTTGTGCAGAACTGTGTTTTATGCATGTGTGTATATGAAAAGAGATTGACTAATTATTTCTGCTTTGTTTGTGGTTTATTTTAGAATCCTACATCGACGACTCCTGCATCATCAGCTACGGACAAAGAGCAACAGCAGAACCAAAATAGCCATAATAGCAGTACTACACCTACAAATAATAGTATCAATAATAATAGTGCTTTGAGCAATAGTTACAATAGCAATAGCAGCAACCGGGAGAACTCGGTAATTTCTGTAGCCACCTCTAATTCCAATTCTACGACCACAATGGCAGTTCATCATTACCAAAAGAAGAGTGGGAGCAGCAGCGGGAGTAGCTCTGCCATCCCGAACTCCAACAATAGTGCAAATTCCAAAATTCAGCAGCAAAGAACTGTAATTAACAATAATAGTGCAAGTGCTAAAGTTAACAAAGCTAATAATAGTGGGAGCACCAGCAGCAGCAACGGTGGTGGTGCAGCTCTTAATTCTAATTCAAATACAGCAAATAGTCCTGGAACAATGACAACAACGAACGGCAACAGTAGTTATTTCAGTAATCAGCACAACGGTGTTGGTGTCAGTGCTAGTGCTAATCCTAATCAGTTTAATCAACAACAACAACAACCTCCTGTCACTCTCAGAGACCCTCCAGCTCCTTCCAGATTCAATCGGGACTACCACAGACTTTCCATGCAGATCCTCGGGGACGGAGGAGCCAAATGGGCCGACGCAGCAGACAGGTATTTATTTACTTATCTTTTCCACAAATATTTTTCTTAACAGTTATTCTGAAAAACTGTCAACTATGTCACGGCCCTTACATAGCGTTACAAAACTTGCTGACATTCTTAGATTACGGGAGGACTTGTAGCATGTAACCTGCGGAAAGGTGGTGAATTGTGAATAGCATAGGGTCTTAAAGAATATGAGAAAAAAGTTTTCTTGAAATAGAAAGAAGGGGAGGAAAAAATAAATCCAAGATACACAAAAGACGTAAAGGGGAGTGGACGTTTCATTTTTGGAAATAAGTTGTATAGTTTCTTATTGTTAGTCGACTGTGACTACAGAGAGAGAGGTGCGAGTGGCGATGTTTTATGAACGAAGATTTTATTCAACCTTGTTAGTGATTTATGATTCTGAAGGTGTACCACCGGTGTACATAAGCCGGTGTTATATCCTCACTGGAGAAAAATGTGGGCAGCAAATAATACTTTGTAGTTTGTACTAGTGGTTTCGCTGCAGCAGGGTAGGTCTGATTTTTCATGTAGCAGTAGTAGTGTTATTTATACCCATATACTTATATACCTTATTGCTCACCCTGATTTTTCTTATGGCAGTGTTATGATCCGATCCTCATGGTTGGAATTGGTCGGATTGGATTTGGCTGACTGACTCTGGCTAAGTAGAAGATGTATGTTGGGTTCAGGTCAGACGAATGAATGGCTGAGGTTCAATAATTGTTCAGGTGCAATGGCAAAGGATGAACTGAAGCAGCAGCAACAAGGCAGCTGTGGCGAAACATGGAAAGATCCTTGTTGTGTAACTGCTGATGTATATATGTTGGCTAGACTAATAATTAGGAGCTTAAGACGTAAATCTTTCCTTGTACGTAAATAAAAATATTACGTGTAGAAGTTGAAGGTAAATACTTTGTAGCTTATTTTCTAAAGCATGCATGTGTAGTTTCTGTCTTGCCTGTTTTAAGTACAGGTATTGGTGTAGTATGTAGGATGCAGGAATCATTTCTGGCGAATGAAAAGTTGTAATACAATGTAATAAGCTAACATGCAGACAAATAAATTAGATAAATATTTGTGTATTGTATAGGCGTGTAATTTCTATGTGTTAAAGGAAAAGATGAACACATAAGTAAATAACATTTTATACTTCCGTTTCCGCGTAGAGCTAAGAAAATATTATATAATAATGAACATGATTCCACAAACAAAACCCAGACCAGATCTAAGAGAAAATCTGTCTTTGTACTATCTCAGTCCATGAGATGAGAACATTTCTGTTCTGTTGACAAAGTAGGGATAGTATAAAAGCAATCACTTTACTTTTATGTCACTGAGCGTGATCCTAGCTTTATGGGTGATATAACTTTCCAAAGATGTTTGTGGTGGCACCATACACATCTCATACTATGTCTATATTATGTATTAAATAATTTGGTGCAATAAAATATTTAACAATGCAGTGCAGGTAGTAAGAGTACTTACTATATCTAGATACAATGCATGTACCATGCAAACCATATAATGTGCATGTGTTAAGATTGCCTTTATGTATAAGTACACAGTGTGTACTTACACATAATGAGAATACAAACTTCTATAGATAGTCTATGCATTGTTTACCGCTGCATTATGCATTTTGATCTAGTAATTAAAAATCATTGTTTTTAAGTGTGAACATAATGAAGTTGAAGTTCAATAATAAATGGTAATGCACTCAGGATGATGAATGGTTGTTCAAGTTGTTCTTGGATGTTTCTTCAACTCTCTCCAATCATTAATAATTTGTTATAGCATCCCCCATGAAGCTTCTACCTGCTTCTTATTATTCAGTGAGAATGCTAATTTTTATTTATTCTGTGGCAGTCTATATTTTATTAACGTAGAAATCTCTGTTTTAAGATTACGGAATATTATTAAACTTTTCCTATAATATAATATACCCATGAAGGTAGTACTTATTAATTACTTATGTATACTTAATGTAAAATGGGTTGTTTAATTGTTTAGGTTGGTTGGCCACTGTTGTTTGTACTTGTAAGATTATGTTATGTAAGTAGGTATACGGTGATAGTTAAACTGAGGGTAATAGACTTACTCATTATAAAAAGGTTTGGTAATTTCTATTTCTGTAAAGTAACAGGCAATTAATGATGAAAATCCCTGGTTTGAAACAGCTTTGCCTGAAGCTGTTTTTAACGCATACACAGGTGGTTCAAGTATAGCGTCTGATGTGTGGTTTGTTAAAACCGAATTCTCACAGAGTTGAAAATATTTGTAGATTTAGGCGCATGTGAGTAGGTTGTGTTTATTGGTGTTGCATTGCAGTTGCAGTTGCATTACACAACCTGCAGGTTCACTCCGGTGTGCACCCGTCCGTCTGTTCTTAATAAAGGAGTGTGATGTGGCTAACAACAAACGCTGAGAAGTTCCGAACCGAATTTCCTTGTGTAACGAAAGTTTGGTATTTAAGCGAAGTACAGGAATCATAGTTTTTGTTGCGTGTGTAGCAGACAGGAAGAATGAGCTGTAGCTGGGCTGCTAAAATATTGATTTAAAAGGTGGGAATCTCTGTTTGCTCAGGTTCTCCTTAACCAAAATACATAATAATAATATTAGACTGCAATGTGAATAATAAAAATACGTCACAGTTCACAAAGGAGGAAAGTGGACGTTTCTGAAGTAAGTACCTATTTGTATATGGAGTTTTTTCTACAAGACATACACAACATAGTCAACCACACACAGTACATAGGTACCTAATAAATTCAATACATACGAATAAGTGTTTGTATACAATTACGTTTACGTGGGGTAAATAAAATGTCCATTAACCAACAACGCTAGACAACAGGAAAAGTTAATTCCTATATATGGAAAAAGGCAACTGAGCAAGCAGTTCTTCACTTTTTGTTAGTATAGAATTTTAGAATTTGATTAACTAATAATATTCTGAGTTCGTCAAATTCGTCTCTCATATATATATACGTATTGCATAGGTAATACGATACTAGTAATCTCTGTGTATATATACAATTCGGTAAACAAACCACATTGTTGTGTAATTTCCTCACAATATCTCACATTTGTACATATATACATAAATCCTTTTGTTATTTGAGTCTGTCTTTCTTGATATGACACAGCCAGTCTTAAATAGCCATGTGTAATAGCAGTAAAAATATTGATTGCCTCAAAGATACTGAAAATAATATTATTGTTAATTTGACCACACATATTATTTGCCTGAATGATTCACTAACCACTACAGTCGTAATTTGTAATCTATTCACATAGCTTACTGCGAATTTGTGTAATTTATTCTTCTGTGAGAATGTGGGAATCACTTCTTTTTGCCTCAATATACTTGACATTATACATGTATTGTACATGGTTAGTTAGGTATTATCGAAATCGAAAATATGTATCCGAAACGCCAACGAAGAACTTGTAAAACGGGAAATTCCCGGTGTTTTTTACATAGAGTTAGGGAATTTCTGGTTCAGTTAAGAATGAAAAGGACCTTTACTTCCAATCGGTATTTGATATTCGGGAATTTATTTACAGTCGGGCATTATTAGGGGCATTGGGCATAAAAAGTTGACGTTTTTCTGTTAAGAATTTTTATTTCGTTTACATTGTGCAGAAAAGGAAATTATTTGATTCGGGAACTCATTGACCTGATGTTTAATTTTTCAGGGCTCTATGTTTAAGTTTACGGAAGGAACCTCTGGGTGCAAACGCAAGTCCAGAAACGCCTGATGATTCCATTCCACCTCCACATTTCTCGACACCGATTTACAATAAGAGCCATCAAAGCGAAGCAGTGACAGGTGAAATGGGAACTGGAAAGATCTCCCAGGAAGCATCGGAGCGTGATGTGAGCAATAGATTTTCTGCTGGAGAGAAGCACGAAGTTAAACACACGAGGTTTCATCTGGATGATCACGATGAGAACGAAGAGGAGGAAAAAGTGGTGGATCTGGTGCTTCGATATGAAGCAGGACCGCTCGGAATTCACGTGGTGCCTGAGCACAACTCGAGTGCCAAGAATCAAGGACTGATAGTGCAAGGCGTGGAGCCGGGTGGTCGCATTGATCGTGATGGACGTCTTCAAGCCCAAGACAAAATTATTGAAATCAATGGACACAGTCTCATTGGGGTGGCTTTCCAAAAGGCTCAAGAATTATTCCGCGATGGACTTCACACAACTGAGCTTCGGCTAAGAATCATCAAGAACGTCGTAAATCAATCTCTTCAAAATGATAATCAACTTGTCCCCTTTAGCCATCCGAAGTTTAATAATGGCGAGCAAGATGAAAAGGAAAACAGTATGGTTCAAAGCCACGAAAAAAGTAAGCAAAACCTTTCATGCTAAAGTATTTTAAAATCAAAAATAAAAACAACGGTTATAGCTAGACAAGATGTTAATAATTATGAGTTTATTACTCCATAATTTGTAAAAAAACACATGTTAAGGCAAGATATGAATCGTGTAATTCTTTTAGGGTTGCTCTCTTTGTGGGGTCTGGTTGTGATAAAAATAAGAAATATGTTTATACCTGCAAGGAAGTAACTAACCATATTGATTTGTTCAATTTTAGTTGTTGGCGATGCAAAGGTCGCAACAGTTTCCCCAACGAAGAAAATGCCTCTTCAAGCCGTGCCATTAACAAGGCCATGTACAACAACGACAGCATTGATTTCATCAAATACAAGAAAAATCGGGAGAAAGTATGAAATTGATTTACAAAAAGGGCCACAAGGACTTGGCTTTAGTATTACAACCAGGGATAACCCAGCTGGAGGAAATTGCCCCATTTATATTAAAAACATTCTGCCTACTGTAAGTGGTGCTACTTTTTTCAATCTTTTAAGGTCAAAAGTACAACTATGATACAGCCTGAATGTAAATAGCATATAATATTAACATACGTATTAAAGTTACTACAGGGCACAGCACAGGGTAGTTAACTTTAATACGTTATGGCTATGTTGTAATTAATATAATTTAGTTTTGTATTATTAAATTGACAATGATGACACACTCAGCTCGCTTTGAAGATCATGAAGACAAAACAATTGTTCCCTAAACAAATCTTTCTGAAGTCAATTTTATTATTTGTATATTACATCAATTCATTTCAACCACAATATATCTTGTATATATATTATATTCATTGCTTTTTTGCTTTGCAGGGGGCTGCCATAGATGACGGAAGACTGAGACCAGGAGATCGATTACTTGAAGTAAACGGTATAGAAATAACTGGAAAGAGCCAGTCTGAAGCAGTTTCGATCTTAAGAAATATTCCTCAAGGGGGAATAGTCAAGCTTGTTGTGTCACGACAGGAAAGAGTCGATCTAAGTCCTAAACTACCCAGACAAATCGTAAGTCACGGTTTCATTCATGCAACTATTTCAATATATTTATATTTCTTTTTTAACTTCTTTGCCCGTACTATGGTATTCTGAAATTGTATGTACGTGCATAAAGAAAGCATTCTTCATTATTGTGCTACGTACAATTGAGTGTTTTATTAGCGTGTAAATATGATAAGCTGACTTCCTTGCATTGAAAGCATTTTAATGATTGTATTCTTATTTCAGCCTCCTGAGAAAGTCAGTGATGATGTTACACCTGTGCCATGGAGTGAACGTGAAGTGCTAACGTTAGATATTCCTGTTTTGGACACTGAGAAAGCTGGATTAGGTATGCTTGTGATTTTAATTTCTGATTATTACGATTGTTGAGATGAGTTTAAAAACTGTAGAGTATCGCCATTCTGTATTTATGAACTTGAGTTGCTGAAAAAGTATTATTGCTTCTCGTCCTTGTCTGAGTGTAATGTGTAATGTAAAGATTACATTTGCATTTCTTAGTACTTTTAGTCATAAATGTAAATAAATGAACATGGCACCGACAATGGTTGTGTTGCTGTGCAATTTCCAAGTCTGGTCTCATAATCAAATTTAATGAGCTTACTTTAGCGCGTGTTTAATTTGTTGTTCATTCTTACTACATACAGTAGAATATTATTCATTTTCAAAACACGAAGTTGAAATGAAATACGTATAAGAATCATAATGCGCGTCATGTATGAATAAGTCATTAAAATGAATTCTATCGTTTTTCAGGAATTAGCGTGAAAGGGAAGACGACTGCTGCACAAAGGGGTAACATGATCGATATGGGGATTTACATCAAAAGTGTCATTCACGGTGGAGCGGCTTCTCGAGATGGACGACTTAAATCTAATGATCAGCTTTTGAGCATTAATGGGGTTTCTCTGTTGGATCGCTCAAATACCGATGCAATGGAGACTTTAAGAAAAACGATGACACAGGATGGGCCAAAACCTAAACCTGGTTTCATTACATTGAATATTGCCAGAAGAGTGCCGTCCTCGTCAGCCCCTACGACTGATATTAGTGGCTGCGGAAGTTCTGCCTCCGGTGATGAGATTGACTCGTGGAGTTCAAGAAATATGTCTGTTTGTGTCGGTAAGTACTGTTTTGCCATTTTCTTCTAAATGTTGTAGTGGTTCTTTGTTGATATGATGACCAACTCAGCTCGCTTTGAACGACGATGAAGATTCATTGTTCCCTAAACAATTTCTCTGACAACACTTAAACGATTTAAACATTGTCTGTAGTCTCCTTTCGTTTGAGTTAATGTTCCGCTTGGAATTGTTTCATTTATTTAGATGGAAATCAGCCAGACACTCACAAGAATTTATTTGTTGCTGACATCATGACTAGCACTGGTCCTGAGAATGTATCAGTATTCCAACCGGCATATAATTACATTCAGCCCGAGCAGCAGATACAACAGCCGATTTCTCCACAACATCCCAATCAAATTCCTAAGCATTCACAGAGTCCGTCCCCAAACAGCAATAAACCAAATGAGAATCATAGATCGAGTCACCACAGTCGTAGTAGTAGTCTACGTCGAGTTGAAGATGTAAATCGAAGAGTGGATGAGCGTCATAGGCAGGGAAGCGCTTCTCCTTTTGGTAGAAATTCTTTGGATTTGCCAAGAAACCCTGTCTTGGATCGATTGACAGGAAAAAATAACAATGCCGCAGTTAGAAATGAAAGTTACTACAGGGTAAGTGTTAAGTTATGGCTATGATTAATATAATTTAGTTTTGTATAATGAAATTGACAATGATGACACACTCAGCTCGCTTTGAAGATCATGAAGACAAAACAATTGTTCCCTAAACAAATTTTTCTGAAGTCCACTTTGAATATTATACCTATGTATATTAAATTCATTTCAACCACAAAAAGCTATAAAGTTTTTTCCGTGTCATACAGGCAACGAATGAGACCTGGAATGCAACTTTAATACAATCAATGATGGGAGCAAGAGGTGCTTTGGATGGGCAAGGTCGCAGTCAAACTCTTTCGTCAGTACAAAGTCCAAAAGGGGACATGATTCTTGTAGAAGACGATTACTCTGCCCCACAGAAACCTCCTAGAAGATCCAGGTTGGCTAAAAGTTTTATCTTTTTTGGTTGAATTGCTTCCACCAAGTTATTATTTTAATTCGATTAATGTGCCTTTTAAGGATATCAATTTATCAACTTAACGATCCAATAAATTATTCAATGTTGTTTTATACTACATTGACTACATGTCATCTCGTCTCATCATAAATTCATAAAGTGTATTATTATATAAAACAGTTCATTCATAATGTTATCAATCTTTATTGGCTACGCAGGTCATCCACTCCTGAAGATGCTTTGAACTCTTCCATGAGAAGACCTAGTGCAGGTTCTGAGATTCCGACTCCAATTGTCAGTCCTAATGGAGAAATAGTCATTCCCAGTGATGCCACCTATGCCAGCCAGTAAGTTTTCTGTTTATGAAATGTTTTGCAGTTGATAACTTATTTGGAAAAATATTAATTGACAAGTCACATTGCAAAGACAAGTAAACGTAGGATAGTCTTGAGACTGTTTACCAATCTAACGATTTGCTTCTGTATTTGTTCTTAGAACTTCACTTGAAGACGCAGGTGGGTTTTCCAGAGATGCATTTGGTCGTCAGAGTATGTCTGAAAAGCGACATGCATCACTTGATGCCAAAAGCACCGATACATACCAAAGAAATAAAAAACTTAGGGAAGAGAGGGAGAGACAGCGACAGATGCAAATACAACAAGAAATGATGAATGATCACAAGCGTGCAGAACAATTGGCTCGCGAGCGTAACTTACAAGGTAGGCTGAAAATTATTCTTGCTATGTATTGTTTCAGTTTCTAATTAAATTAACTTGCTTTTTAGTGCCTGTCGTATTCTGATAGGCAATGTTTTAGAATGAAATTATTTATTGCTCGTTCATGAATTTATTTTAAGAATGCATTTTGCAAAACAGTTTTGCACATTATACTGTTAACACGAATGGTCAAATTATATCCCATTAATTTGTATCAGCAGTGTGCAATTAACATTAAATACACTAGACACAGACACAGGTTATGAAAGAACCGAATGAGTAAAGCATGGGACACAAAATATTCCTAAATACTTATTTTGCATATTTACTTGACAGTTGTATTGCTTTTTATTGTATTTAGCAATTTGTTGGGGTAGAAATTATTCAATCGCCTGTGGACGGTGTGGAATATTTAACTGTAGTGTAAAGTATCTGTAGTGTTGAGTAAAGTAATTAGTAAATAATAATGTTTGTAAAGTTGTAAAAAATAACAATAACTAACATTTACGGGGTTTGGTTAACTTTGTTGCTCATGATTTGGGTGTCCTTCTACAAAACTCATCCACTTACAAACGAACGCATTTGGTGATTGTTTGTATATCTCTGGTGTGATGTGGGTGGCTTCTTGGCTTGATTGAAACCAAAAACAGACCAATTGGCGAGACGCGGAGTTAAAAGGCCATTTAGCTCGTCAACTGAAGATGATTTGGCTATACGCTCGTCTTTAACGAGTATAAACCAAAAAGGTCGTACTCAATCCCCACCTTTGGTTCATTCTCCAGATTGTCATCATAATGTCACCCGACGAAGAGGAATCGGTGACCAGATCCTGCAACTTTTACATCACTGGGGTCACAAGCAAAGTGGGTTTCTTCTCCAGTGCTATGCATGTGGTGCATGCTCAAGTCTCTCAAGTACCTCGTCTATCTTTTTCAATTTCCTCTTTCGTCTCATTTGATTTCCTTTTGTAGTGACAACAAACTAAACCACTCACTGTTTGCACACTGTTTACTGTCGCATGCCCTTTCGTCTCAATTATTTTATACTTTCAATGGGATTTTGTTTATTTAATGTACATAGTAGTAGTTTTAATTTTTATTGTGATAGGTATTTTAAAAATAATTAATGAAAGTATTTGCTAGTCTGGTTGAAGTTAAGGAATTGGGAGAAATAGTAGGTATAATATTCAAGGTGGTAGAATGTAGTGTTGGTGTTGAGTAGTAATAAAACTTATTTCTTCGCACAAAACTTATTCTCGTAGAAGGGGTGTTGGAAAATATGTGACTGAGAACATTGGCTTTTTTATTCTTACTGTACTACTACTATACTAGTATCTGCTCGTAAATACTTGGTTGTGGAATGAATAAACGAACAATATGAATGTTAAGGATTTGTTTGTGGTTATATATATTAATTTTAAACGAATGCAATAGAAACAGTTCAGTTAGAGTGATTATAGTTAGTAGAAGTTTCTGTTGAATTCTTATTTCTAAATAAACCTTTGCAGAATTTGTGTATAATTGTAACTTTGTAACGTGTGAATTACTTTGTAGCGCATCGTACAGATGTGGTCGGGCTGCCACGTGTCAATTCAGCTGATTCTTTAGTTGACGCGATGAAGCAACCCGGAGGTTTGCAGATGACAGAGCCAAATGAAGGAAATTTCAAGGGATCCAAGAAAGATATTGGACCTTCCTTAGGAATGAAAAAGTCTTCTAGTTTAGAATCTTTACAAACAATGGTTCAAGAGATTCAAATTCAAGAGGATGTTAAATCTGGTTACGGACCCGCTCGAGCTGGGCCTGGAGCTGTACGAGTCGTCAGGGGTAGAGGATGTAATGAAAGTTTCCGCCAGGCTGTTGATAGAAGTTATGAGGCTCCACTGGGTGAACTCAATAATCAAATGGAAACACGTAAGTGATCTTCTCCTTAATTCATTATTTTTAACCCAAATGGAAATTATTTTACATGATGATCCACTCAGCTCGCTTTGATCGATTTATGAAGATTCATTGTTCCCTAAACAATTTTTTCTGACAATTATTTTCTTATTCTCGTGGTAGGTATAGGTACTCATTAACTGGATGCATTTGGTTATGATTTGTGTTATATGTTTCAGTTGCTGAAGAGGAAACAGAGTCGTGTATTTCGGGTAATACTTTGAGACATAGTCAGCGACAACGTCACCAACAGCAATTTGCAGAAGGAGAGATGGATCCTGATAATGTGTATGGAAAAAATAAATCTACACCACCTGCAAAGGCGAAGAAACCTGGACTTTTCCGCGGATTAGGTTCTATGTTCCGTTTTGGTAGACATAGAAAGTCTGCGGGTGCTAGTTCTTCATTATCTGCCGTCGAAATTAAAAAACAACAGGCAGAATTTGCCAGATGGGAAAAAGAAGAGTGTGAGCATCAGGAAAGAGAGAAAGCAAGACAGGCTGCACATAACGAACAAATGAGAATTCAGGTAGCTTGTTATGTCTTTTTGTAAAAAACACTTTTTTGCACGTATAAATTAATTAGAGAAATTGCAGGCTAACATTTTTGATGTTTTATTATAGGAGCAATACAGAAGATTAGTAGAAAAGCAGCATAAAGAAAACGGTGGTGATAGAAATAATCCAGCTTATGGAATGACAGTGTCAATTGCGAGCACCAATGGGGGCAACTATGTGCAAAACTATCAAAATTCTAATCACAATCAACAAGGGAATCTGGTAGTTCTGCCTGGTAACAGTAATGGAAGCAATACGAATAGTAACAGCATGCGAATTAAACATCACAGCAACAGAAAATCGATGGACTCGCGTGAGAGGGAACGAGACAGAGACATCAATGGAAATGCCAACCCAAATCATTTAAGATCTGCCAGCTACGATGTCTATAACGAAATGACCCGACCTGGAAGTCGAGTTGGGTTTGTCGATCCAAAGAAATATTCTCATTATATCAACTATGAAGAAATTCGCCATCATCTAAAGTGAGTCTTCAGATTGTTTGACATAATTCTTGTTTCTTACATGAGTAATTGATTTTAGTGTAATTTTTGTGTTTATTATGCAAATCATAAACTAAGTATAATATAGGATAAGGATTAAGTTAAGATTACAGTGTTGGTTTTGGAGTGGTGTGATTTGTCTAGTCTAAAGAATGTTCATGAAAATCACTTAACGAATTTACTACACTTGCGATTTAGTGACAACATTTCAAAAGGCAACGGAAACGGGAAACTTACAGAAGAACAATTGAGACAAATGAGACTTACAGTGGTGGAGCAAAGAAAAAAAGCAATTTTGGAAAGGTTCGTGTTTGTGGTGTGCGCGAAATTATTGTCGCTTGATTTGACAGTATGACGTCTCGCTTTGTTTTGTCTTTGTTCACTCCACCTACTCCGCCATGTACACCAACTGTTTGTGTGTCTGCTGCAAGAATGCATTTCATTTGAACCCACAATGCCATTATGCCATGTTTTATTTTTGTCTACTTCAAACTTTCGTTTTGCCCGTGAATTCTGAATTTGCTTGTCTTCAGGATACCCTTCTCTCACGAAAAATACTTACTAATTCACACACTATTACAAGGCACACTATCCAATATTTCTATTGAGAAATATGAATTTGCAGTTGCAATTCATTTATCTGTTTTATTTTTTTTTAAAGCTTCATTCCTTTTGCTAAGTGATTGTGCCTCCCTTAAAACGCTCGTATTAATGTTGCAGGATAAAATACTTTTACCATCATACCGTAGTTTAATAGAAACAATTATTAGACTGCCTGTTTAGTCTACTTTTACGATTTAATGAATTTAGTTTGAATGAGTAGTTCTCCATGATACACTTGTTATAGTCATAGACTAATAGTATCTGGTCTTGCCATAAATATAGACTTGTAGCACCCTTATCCTTTTGCAAGACACGCACTCAATGAGCAATTTTAGGCTGATTAAATTTAGTCATTTAGCTACTAATGTTGCACGACTCAGATTTTCTCTTAATGATGATTTTTATCCAGCTAAAACATGAAAAATTATCTTCAGTGTTTGTAATCAAATTTAATTGTTGCCTTTACAGCCGACGACACCAGCAGCATTATCATTCCCAACGACGAGAACATCCACGAGAGAGACAAGAACGGCCCGTTTCTAACTTTTACGAATATGAAAGCGTTCAGGCTGCGATGCATCCTCAGGGTGTTCCTCCAAATAGACAAGGCCCTGGTCACGGTCAAGGTCAACAACCTATTTACGGAATGAATGGGTTCAGTCCTGCACAAATGCAGCAGCAAAATAAAGCCAACAACAATAATGGTGTTACTCTTCCTAGTCCGTCTACACTTCCTTTGCCCGTCAACTTACATCAAATCTCTCCTTCGCAGTTTCAGGCTGTTCCTTCTGCTGTCAGTCATTCCAGACTTCAGTTTGGAAATGAAGGAGCGAGTAGAAGTACAGCTACGCTTCAGCACATTTCTCCTCAACAACAAAATTCACAGCAGCAGAAACAAAAACAGAATTCTTTACCTCGTAGAACTCAAAAAGGTTAATTGAAATTACATAACAAAATATTAAGTAAGTTGTTATTTTTGTGGTTTGAAAAAATAAAATAATAATGAATGTCTGTTTTATTTCAGAATTGGTGCAAATTCCTCAGAATTCGGCTACAAATCACCGGCACCCTGCACAGCAGCAACAATTTCAATCTCAGCAGCAGTTGCCAGGAAGGTACACAATTGGACCATCAAACTCGCAGTCGCAACCACAAAGTTTCCGCACTCTTGCCCCTCCTCAGCAGTCAAGTACTAGCCGAATTTCTTCTCATCTCAATCACAACCATCATAATCATCCCAACGGTGTTCATCATCGGAATTCCAGTACAACTTTAGGATCTAAAGTTTAAGCTTTTTACTCTAAAAAGGCCAATGAAGAAATTAAAGGCAAAATAACTCTAACTCTCGCACGTTTATCGGTATTGTTAATCTTCTAAAATTATAACATTCGTCTTTGACTTGTTAGAAACTCCAGATCTCTTTCGGCAGCCCTTTATAGTTCTACTCTTATCTATATTATAAGGAACAAGCGATACAAATCTTATCTGTATGTAATTAATTATAATACTGCTTTACTGTAATTGTTCTTGAGTATTTAATTATTTATACATTTTACAGCTGGAGAGGACAAAACGATTGCATTTAAATATCTGTATTATACATTAGCACGTGTAAGTATTGTATCTACAAACAAACGATAATTATCTGTAGATTGAAAAGGTGATGTACATTTCTGGAAGGGGCATTGTTTGTTGTTGAAGTTGTTATTGTTCTGTGTATAATCGGGTAGGAAGAGTATGCAAAAGTATTATTAAACACAAGATTTCGAGATTGTTCATTCCATTTATACTACTTTTAATTTAGATGGTAATTGATTAGCAGTTAAATCTATATTGTACATAATTATATAATTATTACTGTCAATCGTACGAATTGAATTGTAATGCAGAAGACGTAATGCAAGATTTTTTTAGCATTTTTCTACTTCTTTATTACCTTGATAGAAATTAATGGTCTTAATATGTGAAATATGTGTGTACGGATTTCAAATTATTTTTACTCGTGAACTAAACGTAATAATCTTTTTTGAGATTTTATTGTTTGAGATGTGACATTAGAAACAAATGTCCAGTCGGAAAGGTTAATTTAAAATACTTACTTCGAAATGTATGGAGAGAATGAAATTTTTGATTTATTGCTAACTGTAAGTTCAAATGAAAATAGTGAGAGATTTGAGAAAGAGTCTTTTGTACTATAAATGTAAAATTGTACTCCATCGCGAAACAATTAACTTATCTTGTAGCATTTTAGAGTTTGTTTGATTCAGTACATCTTTATATACAGAAAAATAAGTTACGCAATTTGTAGTATAATTATAAACATACTTTATATTAAATACTTACAATTACAATGTGTTTGTCAAGTCAAGTGCCAAGACCAAATAGATTTTCGAAAGCGTATATCATAATTTGAGAGTAAAGCTTTCGTTTGTTTGTTCAGTTATTTTACAGGCGCATAACGTGTTATTACATAATATTTGCAAAAATTCATTAAAAATGTATTAAATGAAAGCAGGTATTTTGTTCATGAATAAAACATGCCTCACTTTGCGTTCAACAAAGCAATTCATCTGTTCAACTTCTTTTCATCATTCAATTCCACTTGAATCCTTTCTAGAATGTTGTAATGTCGTTCAACTGAGATTGGGTTAAAGTGTCTCTAAACATTTTTATTGTCGTAAAAACATTCATTGCCGTAAACGTAAGGACAGTTGAGTTGTAAAGGCAGTCTCATTCTCGGTGTAATTCTAATGATCACGAATCAGAAACAAAACTAATGAAATTATCCATTAGACATTTCTTCGGCTGATTCCAAATAGGCCTTTCGTTTTCTCCAATACCCACTTTCCATTTCTTAAGAATTAGGTCAATGCAGTGTTAAGAAATACAAAGTGACAGTGCAGCATATGAACTACTTGTGTGCTTGTGTCATTACACTTTCTGTCCTAAACACTTAATTATTAGGTCTTACATAGCTACAGTGCTTTATTGGTAGGCGATAATGTGCTGTTTACCAGGCCTATATATATCTCCATTTACATCAATTACCCCAAATTGTTTAATTGGTCTACCTATTAGCAATTACCTGTATTTAAAAGTAATCATGGATAACACTTAGCATCAGAATCATGTGCTTAGTTAACACAGAGTTACAGTTTGACATTTAGAAGTACGTATTGTTTGTTAGTGTGTGTTATTAATGCGTGGTGGTCTTGTACTTTAAATTATGTAGAATATCCTTTACCAGGTCAGTCAGTGTGTCAGTGCAATGTAGTTGCGGCGAAATATTGTTTACTTCATTTACTATACTTGCTAATGTATTCGAAGTTGACGAAATTAAAAATGGCGAAAATGTAGTCGTTGAATTTGACGACATTAAAAGTGCAGCTCTCTATATATAAGACCTCATTCCCCTCATGAGGTCTACGATATACACTAAAGCGAACTTCAATATAATAATTTACAAGTTCCATGCGTGTGTTCATTGTTTTGGAGACAGTATTATAGGCGGATCCAAACGTAAGTAATTTCCCTGTGACCCTGTATACATTCAAGATATTCATACATCTGGCCTTTTCTAATATTATAACTTTGGACATTCTTTAAAACATGTATCAAATAACCAAACAATTTTTTTTGCAGCGAATACAATGTCTTTGATCAGTCGTTTTAAATAAGACTTAGTGTATGTGAACTGAAGTGAAGATAGAATAGCGATGACAGAGGAGTTTATTTTCATGAGAATTTGAATAATTTATTTGAAAATGAGAATTTGAAACCATTTAAGTTGTAATCAGGTGAACGGTGAAGCATAATAATTTTCATAGGTATTATGTAGTATCGGTTTCAGATTGTTATACTTTCGTCAAACTCAACATTATTGTTTAGTCATATTTACCATTTACAAAGAACGAACCATTTTTTCGCCAAATTCGATGTAATCCCTACTTTGCAAATTTAAATTTCGTTGAGTTCGAGCACATCATATTCATGTTATATTATGTCTGTTCACTTATTTTGTTTATGCCTGATACTTACACACTCATGTAAGTGTTGATATAATTTATCCACACCATCAGAAATCTCATCGTACATGTTCTCGTAATAATTCACTTAACAATTTTTTACAAACACTAACTACATAATTATTTGCACACACTGCAAATAAATCTGAATCGCAGAGATGCTTTTAAAAGGTCGTCAATTTATTATACGTGGAAGAGTCGAGAGTTAATTGGAAGAAATAAATAATGAGTACTGGATTTTGTGTCGAGTTGAGTGAGACTGACATATGACATGATAAACAGAGGATATCTACACTTATCTGTGTGTGCCACATAGTAATAATAGGACAAAACACTTATGAATCAAGCACCATGCCAAAATATCATGTATCATATTAGAAAAGACAGATTGATTATCATTGCATTAGTATACTTGTGTAATAATAGTCATATATGATATGACACAATACTACTTATGAGTGCAATATAACACTTTATGGAAAATTTCGACTTTCCAGCTGCAGCCATTTTTACAGTAAAGTTTCAAGTTCATAGAGGAGATCATTTTCCTCTTTCGCGGTCCGTAAAATGAAGAAGATTTTTATTTTCGTCTTTCTAAGTGTAGCAATTTCTGCTACACATTCGGCAGTTCAAAATAAACTACCCTTAAATGATGCGGGATCAGGAGGATCGGCACCATCACGTAAGAATTTATACGAAAATATATTCATGCGTTTGATATAAATCCTTATAGATTTGCACAACAAACAGCTATTTCTCTTTTTCTCTTCGCGAACTTGCCAATCAACTTCATACAGACAACAGAGTGAGAAATCTCAAAGCGTAACCTATATTATATACAAGAAATAACCTATACACAAACTAACCTATAAATGATTTAACGTGTTAGGAGACTCCAGTCGTTAAAGTGATTTCGGTGCAAAAATTTCACCTTTATACTTGTTGTAAGGTTGTTCCTACGTATATTAAAAATTATATTTTACAAGTACAAGACATACATTACCCTCGCCTACATTTACAGAAATAAACAAAATTGATCTGAGTGATATGAAATCATAAGGCTGCCCATCATTATGCACTATTAATACTCTGCCGTTTCCTTTAAGGCAGCTAAATGTAGTACGCATCCATGGGCAAAGGCCAATTGATATTCTGCACTCGGTAGATGTATACTTACTATAAAAGGATGTAATATAAATCTAAGTAATATAAATAATCTGTGTGTATAGAAATTACGACAAAGATTCCATACATTGCAGTTCTACTCAAGTAATTCATGTCTGTGCGAGGATGTAGTAATACAAATGTGAATGTAAAGCTACATGTATGTTATAGTATAGTATGTAATGTAATTGAGTACTTCACTGGAAACAACAAGTTTATATTAATATTTGGTCTCATTATGCTACAGAAGGTCTACGATCTTTAAAGGGTTAATACTACGTTACTTTTAATTCAGAATTTTCTACGTTGCTTTTTTATAGCAGCCTCATAGGCAAAATTTGGTTATCCCGCATTGTAGTTTCAATAAATACTTTGACATTTTGTTTTTTAGCCCATGCATCCGAAGTTCCTGAAGCTAGACCCCCCCTTGACCAAAGGTTGTACAGAAGTGCAACTGTTGAGGACACAATCGAACGGGTTAGTGGCATCATTCAAGATGACACAATCCGGCAAATATTTTCAAATTGTCTTCCTAGCACACTCGGTAATTACATACATCGAGAGTTTACAATATATAATGGATTTTTAAACATATAAGCATTTTATACCCCATTTGTAATTTGTAATTGAATCCATTTCCGTATACAATCACAGACACAACCGTATACTTTCACCGACTGAAGAATGCCACTCATCCCAATACCTATACTTACATCATTACCGGAGGTAATTAATTCTTTAAAATGTATCTTTCACCTATTTGTACTTTACATAAAAGTGAAGTAAGAAGAAATGAGACAGAATACAATTTTTCACTTAATAAATCATGTTGAAACCCGAATTTAGATATATTGGCAATGTGGCTGAGAGACTCTACATATCAAGTGAATCCTTACGTACCAATGGCCAGAGACGACGAGGATCTACGAGAATTAGTTTTGGGTGTAATAAACACGCAAGCTGAAATGATTAACTTATACCCGTGGGGTAATGCATACTTCCCTCTGAAACACTGGAACTCCGGAATTATTCTTGATCCCCCAGATGCATCGAAAAACGACGTTGTGAGACCCCCGTATGAAAAAGATGAAGTATTCGAAGCGAAATACGAACTTGACAGTTTAGCTTCTTTTCTTTACTTGACAAAATACTATTACGATGAAACTGGGGATGCCACCTTCTTGGAAAACCCTGCCTGGAGCGAAGCAATTGTTTTGGTTATAAACACTCTGAGATATCAACAAGGTGGAACTGTGGAAGTTATTAGCAATCCTCCATTTAAATTCTCCAGACCTACAACAACTCAATCGGAAACAACGAATTTGTATGGAGTTGGAAACCCCGTGAAGAGATGCGGACTCATTCGTTCATTTTTCAGACCTTCAGATGATTCCACCATTCTTCAGTATTTAATCCCGTCAAATGCTATGGCAGTTGTTGGCTTGGAAGGAGTTGCAAGAGTTTTGGATGCAGAAGCCAGATTTCCAATTATTTCAAATCATTTGAAAGCCTTGGCTTCAGAAGTTCGAGAGGCAATAGAAAGACATGCGATTGTTCAACATCCCGAATTTGGACAAGTTTACGCTTTTGAAGTCGATTGCTTCGGATCTCACATTTTCATGGATGATGCAAATTTCCCGTCTCTACTGTCATTACCGAAATTCGGTTTTGTTGCCAGAGATGATCCTATTTATCTAAATACAAGAAAATACATTTTATCTCCACTTTGGAATCCTTACTTTGCTGCAGGACTCTATCCTGGAATCGGCTCTCCACATACGGGTAACTTGTTCCTCCATTTGTTAATCATTCATTAGGAATAATTAATTACACTTCGTTATTAATTTTTTGTGTTTGTATACAGGACTCCAGAAGCCATGGCACATGGCTCAAGCTATGCAGGCGATGACAACAAATAATCAAACAGAAATTGTGTATCTGTTAAACCTTCTGAGGAATTCCACTGGAGGTACAGGATTCATGCACGAGTCTTACAATGTAAATGACCCCACGGACTACACTCGTTCCTGGTTTGCATGGGCAAATACTGTTTTTGGAGACTTAATTTTACATCTTGAAAGAGAATTTCCACATCTTTTGGGAGGAGAACCACCAAGAAATTAATTACACCATGATGCATGTAAATTAACGCAATGCCCACGAGGTGAAAATGTGATGCTAATTTCGGTTTTGCAATTATTAATATTATGTAAAAGTGAATTTTACTATAATAAAGATCAAATTTTATCAAAAACTTATAAAATTGAAACACAGAACATACAGGTACAAAAATTAAGGTACATCGGTACTCATTGTCAGTTTCTTAAGTTGGCAGCCTAAACAACATTTTTGTCTCATCTCATTGCACTTTCTGATGGCGCACCTCAGCCTCACAGCCACAGCATTATCACATTTGCATACAATACAATACCACAACTCATGCAATAAAGTGTTCAATAATTACATAATACATTAATTAGTATTTCTAAATTATACGTGAATTCTGGTTACCTTAAATATACCTAAATGTGCATTAGATTGCTAATAATTATCCATTGCTTAACATAATTGATTAACTATGTAAATCTACTTTACTGTACGAGAAAGAAGAATAGAAAATTAAATGAGTGCACTTTTAGACAAAAACCTCTTTACATGAAAATTAAATATCCTGGTATGGAATACAAAGCTAAGGAGCCTATAAGCTCAAGTTTGATTTGCAGTTGTACAGTACATACATGAAATGAGTTTTTAGGACAGATTTTCTGAAAATATTTTTTCTTACAAACTAAAATAAATTGAGCAAACTGTGTTTAAAGAACTTCCAAATACATCAATGTATGTAAATAGCAAAACTGATGGACTTATTCAGTCTCTCGGATTATACAGGACAGCATGTTCCTAGATATCGTTCTCCATCAATCCTACAAAAATATTTTCTTTCAAATCTTAACTAAATTATATAAACCCGAATACAGATAAGCGAAATTAGTAAAATAAAAAGCTTACACAATTGGACAGACGTATGAAGATTTAAATAACTCGAAATCACGAATAAAGCTTGACAGAATGCAGTCTTTCAAATGTTTGCATACACCGCTCACTTCGGTTGATGAATTCGAATGACACTGTTGAAACTGTTGATCAGTAGTGTTCTGTATTTGAAAATCACACACAGGTTAAAATTTGGTAAAATAACCGATAATTTGAAATATGTAAATTCATAGCATCATAATTGGAGTCGTTACTTGTGAATCTGCTAATACATTGTAGTAAGTGGGAATTAAAATATTTTGCTGTAACACAGGAATGTTCACCATCTGCTTCCACCAAGTCACATCCTCCAAGGTATAATTCGTATGAATTTCTTCATTCAGAAAGGTAGTAACATTAATTGTCTCATTTGTTTCTAAACTTGCATTATTGACATTTTTCAAATTCGATAAATTAAAAATAGTCGAGTTTATTGTGGCTTCGTTTCTTGTATTGCTGCTTTTGTTAGCTACACTTTCACTTTCGTTGACATTTCTCATGTGCATGACATTAAGATTGTTTTCTTTCTTGTGTGCGCCTTTTGTTGTATTGCTGGTTGAAGATACATTGCGACTACTACTACTGCGACCATACAAGTTCAAAAAATGAATCTCCATAAGTGAACTGAAAGCCCTTTGTAACAAAGTGGTAATATTCTGGGTTGTGTTAACACTGGGAGGAGTAAGTGTAGAGACTGTGAGAAATTCCTGTGGTATGAGTTAAAAATATTTTTACATATTCATTGCAGATGTTGGACACTTCAAATAAACGTAAAAGAGAAATTGCTGGATGCTTACTGCAGTTGCTTTTGATGTTGGTGGTAAAGGAATTTCAGAGCCGAGAAACCAATCCAATTCGACATTATCTTCGTCTGATGCAGTTCTAAGATCTCTTTCCACTTCGCCAATTGACTTTGTTCGCATTAGAAGAGACGTGAATGGTGTTACGAATTTGTACTGAAAAAGAAATTATGTTAAGATGGAAAAACTAATAATAATGGCATAATTTATTTAAATAATAAATTTCTATTCATATTTCATACTTTCATCGCAATGCTGATAATCTTTTCCTTCGCTTTCAAATATTCACAGGTTTTGGCAAATCTGTTTCTCAGCATATCCTCAGCGATCATGATGTATTCTTCCTCGTTGAAATGAGTTTCCAATATTTTCTCGCAACTACTCACATTCAATTTTGCATACTCCGCTTTGGGGAGTGCTGGCAAATCTTTCAGAACTAATTTCTTGATTGTTAAATAAGCCATTAATCTTTCTAGGAACAAATCATCGGCCAATTCATCTTTCGTGCTGCAGCGTCCTTTGCCAGAGCTAGGAACACACACCGCGTTAATTTTAGAAGTAAACACATCCGATCCCTTGCGAGTTCTTCCACGAATTTCTGCACTTATGTTTTGCTTGGTCTCCGAACTAGAGTTGGATCGTAATTTCCCTGCGAACACAATCTCTTGCCCTTTAAAAATAAAATGATTGCTATTCGGGATATCTACATCAACATAAAATCCAGGATTGGCGGATGTGTACTTGAATGAAACATTGGACATGACAGGTGAAGATATTTCATTGTAAAATTGAGCAACTTGAATGTCCGCATCGGCTGTTTCGGTGATCTTCCGACTGAAAGCCCCGTTTTGGTAAGATAGTTCTTTTAGAAACTCGTAGTCAGCGGACTCCCCGAATGCGAGAGTATAAATTGGCACAAACGGATCTTTGTTTATTAACTTTACTGTGTCCAAAATATCAAGCCGATTAATGTTCCCCGATGTTGGTTCACCATCAGTTAGAAATATTATTACCGACTCAACATTTTCAGGTAGTGTTTTGTTCAGATAAAGATAATTCTTCGGGTTGTTAAAGTAAGGTTCCCTGTCTCTTACAAAATCCATGGAATGTTTATGTGAATCCGAATATGAAACGTTGTGAATTAGTTCTATCGCTTTTTCTAAAGCCCCTAGAATGTTGGTGGATCCTTTTGGAATTAGTTTGTTGTTAATGAAATGTAGACCATTATCTCTGAATATGCCGTTAGCAGGAAACGGATACACATGCTTTGACCGATGACCATTAAAATTAGACCACACCTATTTAAGTGGAGAAAAGAATTCGAATTTTGCAAACGCTATTTCCATGAACATTTTCATTGAACTGTAAACCTACCTCAGAATCAGTAGAGAAAGTGATGATGTTGAAAAAATCTTCCAGTTTTAAGTCGTCTATAATTGTTCTCATAGCAGACTTCAATTGCTCTACTTTTGCTCCTGTCTTTATACATGCAAAAGATATTAGCGCACATAAATAATTTATTACATTTTGATTAAAGAACGAAAGTGTGTTCAATAATGTAATTCGTATACCATTGAATCCGAAACATCCAACACAAAGACGACGTGTTTGATTAAATCTTCCATTTCTGCGGGAGCAAAGAAATGAACAAAATGTCCATTGCGAATCTGTACAATTGGATAAATAATAATTCTTACAAGTTTTTTTAAAGCAAATGTGAGTATATTAAGAAGGTGTGGCATAGCTAGGTACATACTTATAGATGCACTTATATAATCCATGTAAAATTAATAACATACTCACCAACATTTCTCCTCTATTCGTTTCGTTTTCCAATGAGTATTGAAAAATAAACTGATCGTCGAATGGAGAGTATGGACTGTCATCGTCATGATCATTAGTTTTCATGCTCCATGCAATTTTTGCTTTAGTTGGAGAAACTTGCTTCACTGCAGGTTTTTTGTATGCAGCTGAAATAAAAAATAAGCAATAAATAAAATAATTCCTTGTTTAATAAATAGAAACATTAATGTATATACATACAATGATAAAACATTGTAAAAAATAGTAGGTATACTTACCTGAAGAAAGTTCTCCTACGATTTCTGGGAAATGAATTTTAATCGGCTCAGTCTCTTCAATATTCACAGAAATGCTGTACGCTTCTACTTCGACCATTGAGTCTGACTGCGTCAAGGAAAATCTCATTATTTCGGTGCTTCACATCATAATTAATTTTCGAAAAATGAAAATGAGAGAAGAATTTATAACTTACTTTCTCTGGTTTTAAATTAAAGGCATATTCATACTGATTATCATTTCTGACTAACAGTTCTTCATACGTTATTCGTATACTCACTTTTTTCATGGCTCCAATTAGAAATTGAAGTCTATACGAATTAGCTTTCTTCCCTCTAGGTGCATAAAAATGATTTAAATATCATTTCTTTTTTATCCTCATGAAACTTAATCACGTCAATTTTTTAAACTTACTGTTCGATAGCTACAGCTGTAACAGAGCGTCCCTCGAACAGAGAAAATTCAATGATTTCTTTCAATTTCTCATTTGAAGTTATATTGGCTTCATATATTCTACCGTCTACTTTCCTACAAAATGAAAATGCAAGAAATTAAATAAAACAAGAGAAATTTTCAGATGGTTGTAGCAAAAATATGAAAATGTTTGAATACTGTAACAGTACACTTCTAAGTTGGTAATAAAAGCTTCGGAAGGAATCGTGAGAGTAAAGTTCACAGCATGAGATTTCTTTCTGTCTTCATTGAAGAAATGTGGAATTACTTTAGTTTGAGCATATCTGAATCGAATGGCTGTTTCTATTCGTAGTACCTGCAGTTTTGGCTTGTAGTTCTGTTTATTGTCCCGAAAATAAACCCCCAAAATTATATGAAGGAAATTAGGTATAAAAATGAATGAAGTGGAAAAAGTCTGCTATCTGGAGGACATGCATTTTTATTTCATTTTAAACATTTTGAGTTCATCATACCAGTCCGGTTTCTTCTTCCTTTTCATAATCAGGAGTGAAATATTCAACATCATCATTAGGGTTATATTCTGTTTCCTTTGACTTGAGTGAAAGGCAAAAACATGTTCTAAATACTGTACAGTTCATAATTATTAAAAAAATTATGAATTTCCAAAAACTGCCAGCGTACCAATACATTTTTAGAAATCTAAATATTTTAAATTTATTCGAAACACAAAGGGTTGTCTATAAAGTCAATATTTAGACAGATACACAAACACATTAACACATACCTATTTCTAAATGCACACAGCATTAGCATAAACTCTGAATACTAACGAGAAAAGACAAAAAACTTCAAAAACTGAAGAAATTAAAGCAGAAATAGAGAATAAAAGAGACTTCGTCAGTTTGTGAGAGATAGAGATGGAGATAACACCGAGGAGGTCTTCATGTGCGAAAACAAAATTATTGTGCTTGGAGAACGAACGAACGTAGGAAGAAAGTAAAACTCCAATGGTGTATGAGAATCGTTGAATAAAAAGAGATTTATTATTACTATTTGTCATTATCAAATAGTTATATCATACTAAGTTTAATTACTAATACTACCATACACTGTGTGCTATCTGTAGTATAAACACAATAAAAATAAAATTACAATAATTATTTAGCAGAGTTTACTGCTGGTGGTCACCATACATCGAAAACATTTCGCATAAGAAGACGTGAGTTTTCATGAAAGGCTTATCTTTATCTGTAAGCTTTACTACGCCCTAACTCTAGGAAACACGAACCAAACAAATGATCTTATTCATCGTATAGTGGCAATTATTTGCCATATTATATTCGGGCAATTATATTCAGAAGAAAATTGTTGATAAGACTGTCTTGGGTCAGAGATCTTGTGCAGTGCATAAGTATTAATTTGTCATTTCCTGCACGTAAAAGAACTTCTCAATGAGATAGGCTTTACATGTATATTTTCCTCTATATCTGCTATTTTGTCTCACTCACATGTATAACTACTTATATTATATTCAACAATTATTTAAAAATCCAGCATTACATAATATTAACATAGGCATGTCGGTTTATCTAAGGATATATTAAACTTGTCGTGATATTTGTAATGAATCAAAGTTCAGTTCAATTCAAGAGCAGGCAACATAAAATTTGTATGGGTACCAGGAACCATCATTTTTAAAGCGAAATTTAACACTGGAAACATAATTACATAATGTTATTGCACCTACATAATATTATCTTTATGATGACAAATTAAGAAAATGAAAAATATTTAATAGAAAAAAACAAAATTTTGACGCCTTGAATTTGTATGAATCTTACCAATATTTTGAAAGAAATATTATGCATTGTTACAATTTTATATCTTTTTTAAAATCATATCTTTATCCTTGTTCAAGATATAATATAAGGTAATAGAAGTTGACTTGTAATAAAGTATTTTCAATGCAAAGTTAAATATCAAAACAATCATTAAATACAAAATCAATGTGTCAGCCAGAACGTTTGAATCGCAAATGTATGTATACCTAATTATTATCTATAATGCAGACTGTTAGTATATCTACACAGTAAGTTGATTAGTTAATCCATTATCTATTGAGTACAAACGTGTAATACTTTAAATGTAGAGGAATTAAATGTTTCGTGACTAATGTTGAATACTTTAATTAAATCCTAATAAGCAAGTACTTGTGTACTGTTCAAAACGTACTGCAAAAAAATGTCTCATTTTTTTGAAAATTTTTGCATGCTAATTTTATGCATTACATTTTTGGGAAGACATTGTCTTACAACGGATGTTGATTCGGCGATTTCTGCCAAGTGTGAGTCTAACAGAAAATGTTATGAATGTATACAGTCGGGATCGGGATGCAAATGGTGCGAAGATCAAAATTTTGTAAGCTTTCATGATTAATTGATCAACTATATTATTTATTATTTTTATACATCCGCCTTTATCAAATAAAAATAAAATTGTAAGGTGATAATAATAAAATATTATCTTATATATAATATATAATAGAAATATTTTTACTGTTTCTCGAGCAAGAATTTTTAGTATTTTCTTTTTGAACTCAGGATACTTCAAGATCTGGATCTCGATGTATGCCATTAACTTCTAAAGCTTCTTGCCAGTCTCTAGAGAACCCACTATCCTCGTATGCTTATTTCAAAAGATTGTAATAGTATTATAAAAATAATTCAAGAAATAACGCTAACAATCAAAATTGTCATTCCCCTATATGTAGAAAAGAGTCAGAAATAATAAAGGAAAATGAAACAGCTTCAAAATTTCAACCATCAAAAGTGAAAATAAAATTACGTAAAGGGGACAAATTGAATATAAGTGTTAATTACATGGATGAAAAAAACCGACCCTTGGATTTATATATTCTTATGGATCTGTCATGCCCAATGAACAAATACAAAGTTAGTACCTATTTATATGCATTGCAGTCAAGGGTGTATCTACGTATGGATTACCCTAGATTTTTGACAATTTGAAACCCAAAAGGTCGTAATTAAGAATTACAAATAGCTCGAGAGGTTTTGGCTCTGAGCCCAAACCCCTGAAGCCCGTCCTATATTTATGAATCCAAGATACACCTTGATTGCAGTACCGAATTAAATGTATCGCCTATATAGTCAGTTGTTCCACCAATCTTGGGAATGCAATGGGGTTCTAATTTTTGTTTTATTTACTACTTTATTAATCTGCATTAGACAAAAGTTGCAAGCCTTGCTGGGCAACTTGTTAAGGACCTCGAATCACTCACTGGAGATCTTATGATGGGATTTGGTTCTTTTGTGGACAAACCAATAACTCCTTACGCCAACATGAATCAAGACTCTAATGATCGATGCGACAATAAACCAGTTAGACCAACGTATTCTTTCAAAAATGAATTGAGCCTTACCAATGATTCCAAAAGATTTCAGGTTCAGTACAAACATACATTTTTGTATATATTAGAAATATTATGCATTCATGTATGACATCCTTCCTTTACCAGTCGTAACCAGGGTTAAGAGTTGGGGGTTACACAGCGTCATAACTTAAAATATATAACCAACTAAAGAGACATTTAAATTTAAGGTCCACCATATTCGAGCGAGTTTTTTTGTTTCTTGTCAGACCAGGGGTAAATATATTGTTAATTTTTTCAACTTCTATCATCAAGTCTGGCCCAGATTGTTGGTGGTCCGTCCAGAATGAAAACACTACTTTCACCTCCTCGTTCTTAGGGTAGACATGTAACGTTACACATAGTACAAAGCTCATTGACTTGATCAGTGAACTTTACGAAATGATACAACAGAGATGTAAACCGAAATGCATCATTTCAAACTTCTATTTACATTGAATTTCTTATTGAATCAAAATCGGTAAAATGTGTTTGATAATGATATTCTGAGGGGTGCACGTGTAGCTTATTTGCCCCTCTGGTTACGCCTCTGTCCTTTACATTCGAGAGCTTCTCCCACTCTCCCCTATAATTACATAATACCTTACAAAAATTGTAGTTACCTGGTTGATCTGTATCTGTATTCTAGATAACTGTCCAAGACTCCCTAGCATCCGTAAATATAGACTCACCGGAAGGAGGCATGGACGCTCTTATGCAGGCTGTTGTTTGTTCAGGCAAAATCGGTTTGCTTATAATTTTAGATATATAATATATATATATAGATCTGAAATACCTAATAATATAATTCCTATAGTGTTAACTTGAAATGCTCACTTTAAATGTGATAAAACTGCTAAAATTAAAATAATTGAGTGTTGTTGTGGAATCGACTGTAATAATTTTACTTTGCTTCAAAGGTTGGAGAAATAATAGCCTTATACCAAGCCGACGTATTATTCTTTTTGCCACGGATGGTCCCTTTCATTTGGCTGGTGATGGAAAGGTTAATCAATCAATTTGTTGCAGTTAATGGAATAGGGCTTTATATTTTTGCTTACATGAAAGCAAAGCAAATAAATGATTATATAATTCTATTTAAACAAGAAACTCTAATGTATATGCTGAGTGTATATATAATTGCAGCTAGCAGGAATATTGACTCCAAACGATGGAATCTGCCATATGGATAACAATGGCTACTACGAAAAAAAGTACTCAACAACGACTGACTATCCTTCAATATCCCAAATTGGAGACAAACTTGAACAAAACAAAGTTTATGTGATCTTCATTGTTCCAAATTCTCAATTGCCATTGTACACAAACTTAACCAAGGAATTGCCTTTATCTGTAGCAAGACTAATTGAACCACCTCCGACACAAAAGGGTGGGGTCAACACAAACGATTCTGCTTCTTCAATTGCAGATGTCATTCATGAGGAGTACAAAGTAATTCACACAAATAAATTGTATTAAAGAATTTTTTTTTTAAAGTTTATGTTATGTATGAAGGAAAACCAAAGAAATAAATCATTAAAACCATTATGCTCAATTGAAATAAGATATAAAGAGATAAATACTCGAAAAACTTTTAGAAACTTGTTGGCACGGTTCAAATTAAAGTTGGGAATCCTTCGCCTTGGGTAGGTGTGACTTTTTATGCAAAGTGTTCTGAAGATGGACAATACGACAAGAACAACAGTTGCAGTAATCTGCAACCTGGATCTGTTGTGGAGTATGTATTTACATCTTATAAAAATGATTTATAAAATTCTCAGTTGTGTGTGCAAACACACTGATTATATTATACACACGTATAATATTATTATCGTTATTGCCTGCCTATCTGGAATGTTTTAATTACTCAGTTTGTCATTTTAGATACAAAGTGGAAGTTGAATTGAAATCTTGCCCAGAGAACAGATTTATAAATAATCATACCGTGTTTATCAACGCATCTCTTGGAGGTAACGATCCTATGAAAATTGAAGTGGATATGCTTTGTGGATGTAAATGTGAAGGACAAGATTCTTTAGTAAGTTTATATAGATGAATGATTTTAATAATTAATTCTCTAACGAATTGAGAAAGTAAAAAATTAAATGGAATATTTGTACTTAGTTGACTATTTCCAAACCATTACCGTTTATTACCAATAAACATTACCAAGGGCGTATCTTTATATGGGCTCACCGGGCTTCAGCCCCCTCTGCGGATTCCGGAAAGGGAAAAGGGGTTATTGGGATTTTTTTGACTGAGTGAGCCTCAAAGCTCATTTTTTACCTTCAAGCCCCTTCCTTTTGTGAATGCTGTATACGCCGTTGCGTTGATTCGACTATTTATTTGACAGTATAATTAATTCACCTATTTACTTACCTGAATGATTTCTGCGAATTAAATTCCCATAGACAGTTTCAGTGTAAAAAATGTCTTTGAGTTAGAACTATTTTTCTAAGTCACACATTTAGAAAAAACTTAATTTCATAAGGAGCGTTAATTGTTTTAGTTTTAAATTGTTAGCCGCACAGTCGCAGAACAATTTTAATAATTTAATTGTTCACATTGTTTTCCCTAAGATGAGTCTTCAAATGATTACCGTACAGAACAGTAATAAATTATTATAATACTTGTACTGTTGTACACTAATGTACACTAATTTCTCAAAAACGAATTTACCAAAAAGCTAACATCCTTTACTCCGTACTGTCCGTACGGAAGCATGAGTAGTGCACTTGCAACGTAACATGTGTTGTATACGCTTACACTACGCTACGTACGGACTATTATTTTCTTCTAAAACTTAATTTTTTAAAGACTAATTTAACAAGAAAACCAATGTCGGTAAGTTAAGTGGTATTATTTAATTCCAAACTAATTTCCTTAAGGAACATTATTTTCTTTTAAATTAATTTCCCCGAGGGGTTAATATTATTGTTTTAAATTAATTTCCACGAGGGGTTATTATTGTTGGAAATTAATTTCCGCGAGGGGAAGAAAATAATTGCCCCTCGCGGAAATTAATTTAAAAGAAAATAATTGCCCCTCGCGTAAATTAAGTTAAAATAAAAATTAATTTAAAAGAAAATAATTGCCCCTCGCGGAAATTAATTTAAAAGAAAAATTAATTTAAAAGAAAATAATTGCTCCTCGCGGAAATGTGGTATTATTTAATTCCAAACTAATTTCCTTAAGGAACATTATTTTCTTTTAAATTAATTTACGCGATGGGTTAATATGATTGTTTTAAATTAATTTCCACGAGTACCACGAGGGGTTATTATTGTTGGAAATTAATTTCCGCGAGGGGTTATTAATGTTGGAAATTAATTTCCTCTAGGGGTTATTATTGTTTTAAATTAATTTCCGCGAGGGGCAATTATTTTCTTTTAAATTAATTTTTCTTTTAAATTAATTTCCGCGAGGGGCAATTATTTTCTTTTAAATTAATTTTTCTTTTAACTTAATTTACGGGAGAGGTTAAAACTTTCTTTTAAATTAATTTCCGCGAGAGGTTAAAACTTTCTTTTAAGTTAATTTTCGCGATGGGTTGATGTTTTCTTTTAAAATTAATTTTAGTAAGACTGAATATTTCAATTGATAACACACTTAATTTTGAGTCTGTCTTTACGCTAACTTTTTTAATTATCCCGTTCGTACGTTGGTACGTTTAAAGTTTGCTGATCCTATTGATGTTATATAATTCGAATTTTAAATTGTACCTAAAACACTAAAAATAATTCATTTCATATCAAGTTAGAGTATTGTGCATAGCAATTTATACTGCATTTTTCATTATTTTAAATATTTATCGTAAAGTAAAGAAACCTTGGGGTGCATCCTCCT
>JABASD010001124.1:0-47434 GCA_019776165.1 Pogonognathellus flavescens | reverse complement strand
GTAGATTGGTTATGTTACCGGGTTGGTAATGCGCCCGGGTGGGTAGGAGTCGGTTACCATTTTAGTTTGTCCTAGACCGTCAAAATGTTTGTCACAATTTGCCGATTGTTTCTCAGTGTGGCTAGTGATATAACTGTAATAATTTTTACCTACTCGAGGTTAAACATTAAATTCATTTGCTAATTTTGTACAGTACATGCCACATTAGCTGTTAACACTATTGTTTATTTATATGAATTAGATGTGTACTTTTGACTTTGTACTGTATTGACCGCTCCATTGGTAAAGCGTAAAGTTGTGGGTCCATTTAAGTGCTAACAAATGGAGCAAGAGCCAGAACGGGCTGTGTGCATTCCATTTTGAGTCTGTGTAATTACGCTTCAGGTTTGCATGTCACATCAGTCACTCACATGTAGGTAGATTCCTAAAACTATTTAACTAGCAATAACCACTAAACTACAATGTATGTACACGAGACAATGCAGAGCTCCTTTATTTGGACCTGTAGTATAAAAGTATTGCATAATACATCTGAGTTTCAGCTTGCAAAGCATCATGCACAATTTTGTCGGTATTTGACAACCGTCATCGGTCAACGTGTAGCACGTTTTTACTGCATGGAAATCCAACAATAAATATTTCATCGAGTCTATGCCTTCATATAATTGATATTTGCAACATGCCATTTTTTTCTTTTCTAGCGTTTTTATTCGGCTTAACAATACTTATTTACGTTAGTTAGTCTCAGTTTAATTAAATGGCAAACTGTGTCCAAATAATTCCTACACGCGATGGGTGAAAATTGAATTTTACAGTAAAAGTCAGAAAAACAATCATTTTCATAGATGTACTTATACTATCTTTGGCATTTGTTTTAATGAACATAAAATATCATACAATCTCATTTAAAAGGGGGAGAACCTTACTACTTACTGTACTTACATAATATATTTTTTAGAAATATTACTGTATTACGTACTACGTGAATAGTGTTGACTACAATTATCAGTAAAAGGTGAATAAATAAATATTCATCATATATTTAGACACAGTTGTTTACACTTCATCGTAGACATCACTATAAATGGTGACTCCTTTAATACTATTAAGGTTATGCATGGTCATTGCATTATGCTCAGTTCAAGGAGTATATTGTGAATTGGAGACTGACATTGGTCGGAGATTAGTATTTGTAGAATTTGTAGTAAAGTGATTGGTGGTTTGACTAAATGTGTTTGACGATGACTTTTTCTTAGGAAATGACAACAAGACGGATATGCTATGAAATTGGTACGAAGGGCTGCACGAAGTGGTTATCGCTACTATTGTTGTGTGAGAATCTCTGAATGGTGGCATCAGAAAGAGCGTCAACTCTCTGACTGGGCCTCGGCCACAATTCTCAAAGCCAAGTCTTCACTTCTGCTGTCAAAGTCAACAACTATATCCACGGCCTCCGCAGCTGTCGATTCCACGACATCTTCTCTGTCCCCATCCACATCCGCTACACCTTCAGTCTCTGTGTGCAACACTCCTGCCCATCGAAGAACCGGTCACTGTCCATTGTACCACACTCACCAGCTCCACTTGCTAGAGACATCTCTCTTGACCCCCAACTCCATTTCTCCGTACCAAATCGACTCACGACAAATCTCAACGTCCACTGCCAAGATGAACACCCCCGTGGGTTCCGATGAAGCTTTGCTCGCCAGCTCCAGAGCGTTTATTCCTTCCTTAAGCAATGCCATGCACAAAGGGCAAGCAGGAAGAATCGGTGTTATCGGAGGAAGTGAAGAATACACGGGAGCTCCTTATTTCTCTGCGATCTCAGCACTCAAAGTCGGAGCTGACTTAGCGCACGTATTCTGCGTGAAGGCTGCTGCCATTGTGATCAAAACGTACAGTCCGGAATTGATTGTACATCCTTTATTAGATAGTGACAATGCCGTAGAAGCAATCATGGAATGGGCTCCAAGAATGCATTCCTTTGTTATTGGTCCAGGATTGGGACGAGATCCCAAAATTCTCCAGTCAGTTAGTGTCATCATTGAAAGGCTGAAAGAAATCGACAAACCTTTAGTCATCGACGCAGATGCTCTCCACCTTATCACCGAAAAACAGGATTTAATTCGAAATTACTCGAAAGTCATTCTTACCCCAAACTCCGTGGAGTTTTCCCGCCTTTGTACTGCCGTCTTGGGGGAAGAAGTCAAACCTGCTCCATCCGCATCGGCTGAAAAAGTCAGAGAGCTTGCAATGGCGTTAGGACATGTCACAATTCTCCACAAAGGGGCAACCGACGTGGCTTCCAATGGACGTCTCACTGTTTGTTGTGCGGGAGGTGGATCTAACAGACGCTGTGGCGGTCAGGGAGATCTTCTTGCGGGATCATTGGCAGTGTTGTTTCATTGGGCTTTGGCATTTGGTGACCGTGGAGGAGCTCCTGCACCTCCCGAGCTTCTTGCAGCCTACGGAGCTTGCCGACTTACCAGAGAGTGTGCCCGTTTGGCATATTCTCAAAACGGAAGATCAACCACCACAACTGACCTGGTCCGCCTTATTCATCAGGCCTTCTCCTTCCTCTTTGGCCCTTGACCAGTCCGTGCGTCCGCTCGTATGACAGTGAGGGCTCACTGAATGCTCTTACTTGTGATTTATCCTTTGCGGAATCTGTCGAGGCTTTCTTACGTAATAGGTAAGCACATTCTTCCTCCACTCTTACAACTCCTACTACCAAATGTAATTTATAGGCTGATAGCAGTAACTGATAAACCTAAACCCGGGCGCATTAACATGAAAAAGGAAATGCTTTGTTCGGTACTGCAGACGTAGAATGTATATCATAGTAGAAGCTTTCACGTTAATGTAGAATTCAATTTCAAAGTTGCAATGAGTAAGATGATGGCAAAAATATTAATTCTATTATAAGGTCCCAGCTAAATTCGCAACAATGCGATGGAGATTTTACATAATTTAGTATTGACGTTGGCAGATAAGAACTCTTCCAGAGACACAGTAAGTTTCCCGGAAATAAAGTTTGATTGAAGAGAAGAGAATGGAGAGTTTTGTGATAGTTCGAACGGATCATGTTTTCTGAAGATACTATACTTAATACATTAGTCTCATTGTACTTCGTCTAAATAACTGAAAGGCAAAACTTTTAAAAGTAAAGTTCGCGAGAAGGAGTGATCCATCAAATCTTGTGAAGTCGCTTCCTTCTTTCCATGTATGAATTATTCCGCAGTTTTTATTTGTCGTCCTTCCTCATGTGTTCACAAAGAAATTGTTTCGGTGCTAATACACAAATGCATTCTTCGTAGCTCCCCATAACCATTGCAGGGTGTACTGTATATCGTTGGGTATAGAATCGAGGTATTTCAATGGTATTTTGTGCTAACTGGGTTTTCACTGGACTAGGAAGGCAGTACATTTTATCAATCAATCTCAATTTCGATTTTTCATGCGCTTTATAAACCATTAATAATAACTATTATTACGTTAAGGTACGTATGTTATGTTAGTTCTAATCATTCCCGGGTACCTATGTACCTTTTCTGTAAAAACACCTGCGCATCTCATTAAATCGTAGTAAAATTTGTAGATTTGGTTTGGCAGAAAGAATGCACTGCATTGTGTGTTTCGTGTGTATGATTGTATACCGAATTTGACACATCCCATGCTATAAATTGTGTTTTTCTAATCCGAAGATCTTTCTCAGTACAAATGACGTAAAGAGCAATTTATTTTTAATGATTTTCATGATGTGTATTTATAACATGGTTTGCGTCAAACAAAGGTCTACAAATGCAGCTGAATACTTCTACCTACATAGCAAGCAATTAATGAGAAATTATTTTCTGCATTTATTTATTTAATTTATTGTATTCTGTAAGGGAGATGGAGAATATTTGATGAAGCTGAAAGTCTAATTTCCTTGTTTTGATTGATGTTATCCGTTTAAAGGTGTCCATACGCAAGACAGAAGGTGATCGAATGGGCAATTGAAGAAATTGAAGTTTACTTTGTGTACGACATTTTGTGTTGAGTTACGTTTGTGTTTGTAATAAAGGAAGACTATGAAAGCGTAAACCTAAAGTAGAGTAGAGCTGAGAGCTTGAATGACTGGCACTGATGGATTTGTGGGAAAAGGAACCTTCACGGCTGTTTTAGTAGTAAGTGCTCGAGTGTTTTCCATTCACTGGTTCACAGTGCTATACATTACAATGTTTATTCATATAATACATGTACACAGAAAACAAGGCTAATAACTATCTACTCACATCTTATTCATCCTTATCATGTAAATATTAACTTATCTATATTCAATCATTAAAACTGTTTGTGCTGCACTGCTGTGCAATATACAGCAGACACACATAACTGTGGTAGAAATTGTTTTGGTACTGTACTAAAATATGAGAACTAAGATCATGTACTTCTAGGCTCGTAATAAAGTATGGATACACATTAACGTAAAAAAGCCTGAATTAACTATGTAGATATAGGGAATAGTATGTATTAATAAGCAAACAAAGCCAAAAATAAAAATTTATTGTCATTTTTATAGAAAAAAAGAATCAAGACATTACGTAATGTCTACACTACAAATTCCAATAATTTATACACTGGCATTGATATGTATTGTATGTATATGTTAGGTAATATAATTATACGTAAATGTGGCCATGTAGCTTAAGATAATAATAAATAACTACGAATTAATTATTTAGGTTCCTATTAAAATCTCGTGTATGTAGAACATTTTTCTTCTTTCTTTTCATCAGTGAAGCTATCATATTTTCTTTCCTAATTGTTTGCCATCATTGGAGGAGCGTGTAAATTCAAATCCATTTTTAAGATGTACCAATTAAATTATTAAATCCTTATACATTTACTAACACAGATTTGTTGTATTTCGGTCAATTTATTGTAAATTGTGAATCCTTCTAGAATACCGAAACGTGAGTTAAATGCCGAAATTGTAAACCTTGCAAATTGTGTTGTCTGTTGTGTTCTGAGTGGGTATTATAGTACAGTCTTAATATTTGTATAATTTCAGTTTAGGAGTGGGTTAAAAATTTGTATCACTTACACATTTAGTTGATGAGGACTGCCAGTAAACTTTGCTTATGTAATTGTTTTGTAAATCTAAATACACGAGTTATTCTTAAAAAGCAACTAGTCATAAGTAAGGTGTGAATTTGTGCGATTATTGGGAGTATGCATGGAGGATTAAGAATAATGAGTATATAAGACAGGATAAAAAATGAACAGTTAACTAATATTGGGAAAATGAACACATTTGTGATGACCAAAAACTACTCATCAGTATTTTCTGATTTACTATTACAACTGTAAGTATGTACAATTGTTTGCTCGTCATAAAGGCTATGTTTGGAGTTCTATCATTCAGCCGCATGCTTTGTAAGAGTATACTAACTACTGGAAAATCCAAATCACAAAACAGCTACGTGCCTAAATAACAATAGGCAGCTTCTACGTATCCTATGGGAAAAATGAATTCGCAACATACGCAAAATTTTCCTGATAACGAAAAACTAGTGGAGCTATCAAACGTGTAAATTAAATTAAATCTTATCTACGTATAAAAATAACCACATATTATATTGTACGTAATGGTGCTAAATACGCAAAGTAAACATTTAGGCAACAGAACTATTGAGTACACAGTGTATGTGAATAAGATATAGTCTATACAATACGATATGTAATAAGATGTACTCACAAGTATAACTTCATGCTAAACCTTAATGTGTAAACAGTAAACTGTTTGTAGGATAAGTCCGTAAAGCTTTAGTGATCTATTGTGTTATTATTATTATTAACGTGCCTATAGTTTCATTTTTAGTACTCTGTTTCTCAGAATTACTTGACAAAATATTTAATACAAATGTGTGCAATTTTTGCGATTTTGTGTGTTTTATGTCCATTTTTGTTTTCTCTTTTCTGTTGAAAAGCCTAGACTTGAATGTATAATTCTAAACGTAAAGATGTCGATAACTGTGTACATAATGATGAATGGTACTTGAGTATTTATAATTGTATGTAGCTTAGGACGAGAATGCTGGGCTTTGTTGTTTACGTGTATATAGCACACACTATAACTGTTGGTTAAGAATAACTAATAAATCTTGAAATGTGATTTTACATAAACTGAATCAAACGAGTATTTATTCAACATTCTTATTTCCCATTCAACTTCTTTGTAACATCATCTAAACTTCACCTCTATGAATGTTGTATACCTTCTTGGATATTGTGCAGTATAAGAACTTAACCACTAACAAGTAAAATATGTTAATTCAAAATTTTCCTTTAATATTAATTAATTGTAGGTCCATTTTCACCTTCAGTAATAAACAACGTATCTTTCTTTTAGTTGCAGTTTATTAGGAAGTGATGTACACTTGTCGTAAAAAGTAATCTACAGCAATGCAATGCTAACAAGACAGTGCAGTGTGTTCCAAGTGTTAATTAACTGACAGTATGATATGAGACATTTCTATATGGGCTTATGCCTTATGCTAGCATGCATTCAGGAGTTTATATAGAGACTGGATGTTTAGGTGCATACCTGTAGATGTAGACATGTAGAATAAATATAAATGTTTCTATACACTTCTCCTTGATTTACAATAAATTACAGCGTGAGCATTGGATGTGTTTATCTGCGTAAATAGCTGAGAGGAAGTTCGCGGTGAATTATGCGCTTTCTGTTTTAGGTATGTCTTCTGCTGCTTGGCCCTGTCAGTAAGCAACTTGTCTGCAGAGTGCAGACTTGCAGAGTCGAGTGTAAGCAAAGAACGCAAAATAAACGAAATGTCATTATCCGTATGATTCACGCGAACTCAGAAGTCAGAGTGACTTTTAGGTGTGGTGTGCGTTTTGACTGTATACTAATTCCAAGTCATAAAACACAAGTCTGGTCTACGTCATGGAATTATTTCACTCATCTCGTTTTTCTGTCATACACAAAACAAGAGTTGGCCATCGATCCAAAATCTATCTTTAGAATATTGTTGACGTCTATGGTCAGTTCTTTGCATGTTAATAAGCTAAAATTACATTTCAGGCTCTGCATTCCAATTACGTCCACAAAACAAGTCTCCGTAAAGTAAATGCTTCTTCTCTTAAACAAACGGACTGACACTCTTTATTGTTTGTGTACACAGACACACACGTGTACTGCTTTACCCAGTCAAATTACTTTCTTATTGTTAGTGCCTTACCTTACACAGGTCGTATAGGTATTTATTGTTTGTATTGTAGCAACGGTATAGAATTGTCTGTTTTCCTTTATTACTTACACATAGATACCTTAAACTTCGCAATTAACCTTCGATTTATATTCTATGATATTTTTAGTATCATTAGTTGCTTTCTCTTAATAAGGATAGGATAAAAGGACGAATACCTGAAGAAAAGGTACGATGATCATGCAAAATGGGAATAATGAAATGTTTCTGAATGAAAATCTCGAAAGGAGTGCTATAATAGTTCTTATCAATATTTGCATTCTATGCTCATATTATATCCCAATATCCCTAATAAATATTCACATTTTTAGACTCGCTTACCTTTATGGGTCTGTATGCCGAATAGGTGTGTGGTCTTTGTCTGCTTACATAAGTTTTGGAGGATGATTTTACTACAATGGCCCTGATTTTACGAAAAGCATAAATACATGGTTGGTATTCTTGAATTTAAACTGGTGGGGTAATAATGTACGAGAGAATTAGGATGATAAAGCACAAGGAGTATAATGTTATCTTTGGGGTTAGAAGAAGAAAATGTGTGAAGGCATGTCATGTATATTATTTTGACTTGAATTATGAAGTGGAAATCCTATTCTAACACCAGAGAGTCACCTCACACAACTTGCAGTGTTCCAACTACTCCCTGCCTTCAGCCTTCATGTGTAAAAGATAAGTAAGCATGAAAAATAATATTTCATTATTATTATTATCTGTTACATTACAGATGCTACACAATTTGCGTTTACTGCAGCTAACAGACAATTATTTCTGTAACCAGTTTCACGTTAACATTATTTATGTTCACATCAAGGCAAGGTAATTCCTCCTAAGTCAACTGCTTATTTGGTGTAAGCATGAAATGAAATGAAACGCATTTGTAAAATGATAGTGACACTGCAGTACGCTTCGTTTGTGTGACACGGTTTATATACAGGCGGTTGCTGCAGTAGAGATACGATTTATTGGTATTTGTCGAATGCAAAGATGTGTAGGAGTACAGGGGAATTAGTAAATGCATAGCAACTAATTACATTAGGAAGGGTTGATAAGCGTTGAATAACCTCGGGGCATAATAATATTAGGTGAGTAATGCGTCTGTTGTGACTGTGCCTAGTGAACCGTGTGCGTCACGACTTTTAAGAGCATTAGAATTACTTCCGTTGATTTGATGTGCGTCAAGCAACTTTTCTGCCCACAAGCAAAGACATCTTCAAATAACTTTTCAAAACTTTCTCTCTATTCATATAAACTCACGACGCTAAATAGTTCACTCTTTGTTGTGAATGAGCCTGTGTGTCATAACAGCATTCAATTCTCCATTCGTGTCACTTAGAAACCTATTTTCGTACACTTATTCATGATCTTCATGCAATATTCCTTTTCTGAGCAGGCGTAACAAATACATGTTTTCACTGTTTATATTATCTGCTCTAAGAATTGCTCAAGTTCAACTGAGTTACTAAAGCAGCTGTGTGAAGCACAGCTATGCTAACTTTTCAACTCAAGTTGCGACATGGACCGCAAAAACATTTATTAGTACTAATACTAACATCATTCTTCAGGACTAAACAAAACACAACTATACCCGTACTACCTCACTATTACCTTGCCTATTATGTCGTATTCGAACCTACTTGTTTCTTAAGTGTAATTTATAACTTGGAAATGGTTTTAATTGAAAGGACTTTAATTTGAAGGGTACTTCGCAGAATTCATGTTTCAGACAATTTTACCTTGCGATATTTTCCAATTCCAAACTATCTGTACAATTGCACACAATTACAAATGTAATATGCGTACAGATAGTCTTTACACATGTTCACTAAACGAAGATGAGACAAAGCAAAGCTGATTGTTGATGAATAAGCAACTTTCTTATTTCTTTAATTCAAATATTTCTTTTCGCTTTAGTATATGCGCTATGTACCAGATTACCCAAGGTTTATACAAGAGACTATACAAGAGACACAGGCAACCTTGCTGATTACCTGTGTATCAAGTAGTAGAAATGAAACTCATTAATATATTTTGATTACATTCATAACAAAAATTTTGTTGTTAAGCTATCTTACGTATAAGCATGCATAATTGTATAAGAGCTGAATTTGTAGCACAGAGTGTGTGTAGAGAGACCAGAGACATAAACTGAATATGATTTAAAGATGTTACATAAATTCTGTAATTTCCAATTAGTATGTAACTATGCTCAGTTAACATGACATGTTTTTAGATGTACAATATGCATGTACATCCATTTGTTGGGTTAATTAATTTCTTGCTCTTTTCCATCACACTTCCTACTAAAAATTGTTTTACTCAACCTGTTTTCAGCTCCCATGAAGTCACTATAGGTATAATAGTCCCAGGTGAAAGCAAATAAATAAAGAGATGTGTTGGTCGATTAATATAACATGTACGTTTGCTTTACTGCATTTAAAAGTAAATCCAATTACATTTACTGCTTGCCCCGGTGAATAGCGATGAGAAAATCAAGCTGCTTATGAATTAGTACGATACTGTTTGTGTGATGATAGTTTATAAATATTCATTAATTATTAAACCACGAAATTCTCTTGAAATGTACTTTGAGTGGAAGGAATGCTGATGCAATATTAGCATTTATTTTAAAATTCAGAAGATGAATGCTTTTACCCATTTGAATTTGTACTTGGTACTTTACCTACTTACATGGAAGCGCAGTTAATGTGATGAATTAAAATACAGAACTTAACCTATATACTAAAAAACGATCTGATTATAATAATCTTACGTGCGAAGGTGTACTTACTGTGCCATCTGAATTAACACTCCATTCTTTCAAGCCTTTATATAAGTACAAGCATTTTTCTTCAAGCCTCTCTTCCACTTTGTTTCAACACACATCTAACACACAGATAAGTGAAATGCGTGTCCCAGCATTTTTAGTCTGCGTAAGTAGATTTTTGTAAACAAAATAATAGCGGGTATAATTCTGTAAGTGAACATGCCCTATATAAAAACTGTTTCTCTTTGAGTGCTAGAAGCATAGCTAGAAGAGGAAGATGAGTAAATCACATTATTGCAAAGTGATTGTGTAACGGTCTATAGTTGTTCCTACTTAAAAGCCGTAGCTCTTCCACGTAGACTCGCAGACGTCTCTCTTAGAACATTTTAAGATATTCATGCGCCCGCAGAAGGGAATTCTTGTAATTGCTGTCAGATGTAAAGTTCAGGTAGACACGTCGGACGGTTTCCATTGACGGGATAGACTTTGAAAGTCTACAAAGTATTTACATTATCTAATATGTACTTTAGTGCTATGTTGTTTGCAGGAGAGAATGTGGACGGCATTAATGAGGATTTCCTTTCAAGAATCCATTAATCCATTATTCAGTACGCTCACTATCTATCTTTACGAGATCCCATCCTCCCAGTCCATCCACCTCTCTCGTCCGTCCTTTTTGCGGTGTGGACATTACCGGAGAAAATTGAATCGTCGACGAGACTAACAGTAAATAGCTCAGACCCTTACAACAACCTTCTAATCATTTCTTGTCGTCCTTGTTACATATTATGGTCCGTGTACTACACAATATGCTTTTACATCACACACACTGCCAACTATCATTATTGCATTACACGACCTGTCTTGAAAGGCTTTAGGTAGTAGAGAGAATCAGAATAAGGTAACCGTGTCTTTGATTAATATCACTCTCAAGAAGGAAGACATGGAAATGAGACGTTTTTCTATGGCCAAAGACCTAATGTTCTTCAAACGTCTCAAAAAGCACCACCAGATTACTTTTCCGGTGCACAGCGCTTCGTTTTTCCCATATGACGTCTCGCATTAAAACTTTTCCATAATCCCATGCCGTTGTAGTAAATAATTCTACCTATCATATTTTTTTAGACTTTACGGTTTCAGGTTTACCTATTCCAATTATTTTTAAGCTCTTCTCGTGTTATCAATAATATTGTCTGCGGAAGGACAAATAATATACAGGAGTGTGTTTTGCATTTGAATTTGTGTGTGAGTGCATTGAGCATGAAATTCAGGGTTTGTTTATTTGAAATTCGGTCAAACCGTGTAGTAAGGTTCGGTTAAGTATGAAATGATTGCACATTCATGCGAAAATGATTTTATATATATTTGTGTCAATAACTGGGAAGTGAAGCCAGCCGTGAGTATCAGTATCATCCTCGTTTGTTTTGTTGCCTGTGAAGCATTTCCATGGAAAATGCCTGGTGATGCTCCTCGTCTCGTTTGGCTATCTCTGTGTCTGTCTGTGTACAAGAGAGCTGAGAGCAGGAGGAGAGAAGTCAATGAGCCACTCGATTGAATGCATTAAAACATGATATGATTATAAAGCACATCCATGTTACACTTTCACAGATGCTGCACGAACACGGTCGGGCATTGAGGGAGAAGGAAGGAAAGGACAACACAATCAAAGTAACATGACAGAACAGAAATAAGGCAAAAGCCATGCAAAAGCAGAATTCTAATTTGGTGGATATAGGCAGAGTGTTTTCGGAATATATTTGCGCCTGAATGTCCAAGTCACTCTCTTTGATTCTATTTATACATAAACATTCCCTCTTGACAGTCCAACCACCAAATAACACAATCCATATATACGGACCGGGAGACTCTGGGTGAGAGTGATTAACTACTCTCCTTAATTGGGTTACAAACAAACAAGCTCCCTGCTAAATTTCCCATTGACATTCCCCTTAATACACATAAACAGCATTCCCTACTTTACCTGTGTAAATCACACAAGGCACTTCTATCAGTCTCATCCACAATTTATGCAGTCATGAAATTCACAAACTTGTTTGCAGATGATAATTTCCTTGCGAAGTGTGTCGGAGTGTCTACTGCATAAGTTAAGTAGAACTGTCCTTCCAGTTTTTATTCCTTTTTCTTTCTTACAATGTTACAGCATCAGCAAATTGTACAGAACTTTGAATACTAATCAACTAATCATTTTTATACATAATTAATAATACACATAATACACAATATAATATTATAGGTATGCATAGTTTTATTCTAAAAGTAATAAGTAATTTAAGGTAAATTGCTTTAAAAATTACAATACTATTTTTAGCCGCATTCATTTCCATTGAAGCATGAAGGATGAACTATATAGGCCACATATTTACCTAAGATTAGTTCAAATGATCACAAGGCTGTTTTCAATAAGCCATCAGTGAAGTAGATTTACTTATACGAGTACATACATTACATGATTTTATATAATTTATTCATTCGATGCATTCATGCGTGTTAATGTTGATGTACATTTTAACAATTTTCTCCTTACTTCTTCTTATAAGTTGTTTTTCACATCACACATAATAGGTACTTTACTTATAGAAAGTATACTGTATACTCTTAAGATAACTTTGGGTTCTATAAAATAAGAAAGTGCACATACATGTTATACATACTATTAGTATGTATTTATTTATTTAGTACCTATTTATAGTACATAGTAGTATTTGTAAACTTAAGTGTGACAGCTATAGGTATGTACAATGTGACGGTAACTCGGTGATCCAGAAAAAACACAAAGTAGTCTGTCCTAATCCAACTTAACTAATACCATCAACTAACATCGTTGAATCTCATTTTTATTTGTTCTTACAGTCCAGTCAATAAAACTTAACCACTCAAAATTAATTCTAACTATGTTAAAAGACAGGTTGAACGGATATATCTGTACTTAAATACAACTTTGTCAATTGTACATGAATATGGTGAATATTAGGAAATGAAGTGGGCTAATTTTTATTGTCAATATTATTTTCCATATTTGCACTATCTGTAACTATTCATTTTGTATTGTCTTATACCAATACTGTAAAATTACTGTATAACATGCATGCAAGAGTCAATGACAATCACTTATCATACATCTGTAGATATTTAAGTCATTAAATGGAACAAACACAGATTTAAAATAATACTGGCGAGGAAAAACTAGTAGTAATGCTTTTTCCGCGTTATTAGAGGAAGGAAGTCATATTAGTCGTATCTATCAATCAGTTCAATGCAAATGACATTCAAGACAGGGACTGCATTACATTTGGTTGTATTAAAGAAGAATGACAGGATAAGATTAAGAATAGAAGGTAAGAACGGAAGTCTGATTTCCTCTGACCAAGAGGAAGGGTGGCATGTCTCTTGTTAAAGTCTCCAGCCAAGCCATGTACAGCGGAGCAGAAACAGTTCCTTTGCGAGGTACGGGAAGCGTCCTAGAAACAAAAAATCGGTTCATAGGATAAATAAAAATTGCTTTTGTAAAACAGTCGTTGCTTTTCAAGGGTGCCGCAGAACAACTCCCAACTATTTCAACCAAGTCGAATAAACTAAACTTTTTATCCCATTACTGCTTTTCTCCCGAGAATACTCCTCGCATTATTTTCATCGCTCCAAAATACAACCACGGGTAATTCCGATTTTTCTCTTTTGAAACACCGGAACATGACAAGGTGTTATTCGTCTACTATAGAAGAATACATTTTTTTATGTGTAACCAGCCACTGCTATTACTCCGCTCTATATTCTTCCTACTCATCCATAGTTGTCCATTCATAATACACACGAAACAAGAAAGAAAGAAGACAAATTTTTATGTTCAACTCTGAAGAATTTTGCTGAAATGGTGCTGCTTCGGTATAAGAAGGATTATGTGACTGCCTGAAGGGTATTCTTCCTAATACAATAAATTGCTGTTTCCAGAATGTCGGCAGAAGACACAAAAGTAAAATGTAGGTGAAACTGTGTATAGACATTTGTAGTAAATATAAGAAAATCCGTTTTAGACTGAAGTGGTTCTAGTTTTGGCAATTATTTATGGCATTAAATACATAGGCTGGTATTTCAGAAGAAAGAAGGAGCAAACCGGGAGAAATGTGCGGACTATTCGTTTCCTTGCGTGATTAGCAGCTAAATGGTGGGCTATCCTTCAGCGAAAAAAGATGTTCCGGCTTTTTGTTGGTAAGTCAAACAATTGTTAGCTGAAGGGAGTAGAGCTGGTTGAAAGAAAGAAGAAATATACAAGAGGGAGAAGAAAAGATCATACAACCACGCTGGAGGATGTGTGCTTCACAGAAATTTCTTCTCTCAACTTTCGCCGTTTCTCAAATCTCAAATGACTGAAACACAAGAACCAGCCACGAGCCAAAAATCTTCCTCTATATAATACTTACAAATATATGCGCTCCTTATGCTTATCCTTACTTCATACACCCATCTTCCCACTTTTACTCATAAAAACATGAAAAAGTTGTACTTTCACCATACAGTGTCCTCTCTTACAGCAAAAAATCTCAACACAACAAATTTCTACACTTACCTACTAAGTAAATACCTACCTAAGGTATAGCCCAGGAAATTCAATGCTTATATGTATCTACGAAACAGATTTTAGATCAGAGAGTGAGTAATGGCTTAACATTGTTTTCCAAGAGTAAAAATATCCATCATAGAAAACCTACTGAACTTTATTTCGCAACAAATTTGAGCTTCTTAGGATCGTAGGACGCTTTGTGCTTAGGAAAAGTAGTTTAAGGCTTAGATCGTGTTTTTGCATTTGTTCACTTGCAATTTGTACACCTACAATCGTCCAATAAAGAGAACCATTATCTTTCTCTACATGGAAAGAAAAAGATCACTGTATACTTCATCTATATACTTATGTAGTAATATTCAGGTTGTATAAGTATATTTAATCCCATGTCCGTTTCTATAAAGATAAATTTTTCTTTCTTGCTACAGTAAACTAGTACTTTGTTCCACTTCGCAATCTCACTCCTCCCTGTCTGTTTCCTCCACTTACGATGCACTCGAAAAGGACATAATCCCACCGTATAACATACCTACTGGTAATCTGCTTCAGTTTACAAAGATACTAACACAATGTTCTTGCTTATATGCACAAACTCTTTGTTTCATTGCACTAAACATAAATCGAAACGATACTTTTGTTTTCATTCAACTTTATTAAAGTATGCATTCGTATAGTTCCTGTTCGCTTCACCGTTTCTTCCTTTTATCATGGCATTTGTATCTTGTTTTGCTATGCGCTTTATCTATTTCATGGGTTGTGTATTGTATATATTACAGATATATGGAGTATCTTTTTTGGTTTATCGGTTTTACTCAAAAGTTATTGTGTAGATATATTTGCTTTGATAAATGTCCCAGCAGAATTGTAATTCAAATAATTCTAGATGTGACATATGCGTCAGTTCGCTTTTGATAATAGGAACTGTGGGACGAGATAGAGATAGATAGAGATGTATAGTATAGGCTATAGAGCTTCTGACTGATGTAAGTAGATAGTAGAACTGTAGAACGGTAGCTGTAAAACATAATGCTTGGAAAATAAAAGCGCATTGTTTCGATTGAAAGATTAAAGCTTATAAATCCTTGGAAGGGCTACAGCAGACACTACGTTGACTTACATCTTCTGAGAAAAAGTTAAAATGACATATTGGTCCTACTCCTACTACCTTTCATCTCACAATGCTCACAAAGTTTCATATTTCTCCAAAGGAATGGCAGTTTCACAATAAAAAAATATTTGCGACATCAGCTCAAAACAGACAATACCTTTATCTCGTTATTTTCGACGAGGTTATGTATTTTATTCAACTTCTGTATGGAACTTCTACCGCCTCTATACTCCACTGTCAACTCAAAGCCTCTGTTTTCCATCCAAAAGTGTATTATTTCTACCAGGAGGATATAGCCCTGCCATATGCACATACTTACACACATTACACATATTGTGTGCCTACTTTTTAGATTAACTTGCCCGTGTATACGTATGGCTCGTGTAAGATACGCTTACACACAAAAAACATTTATACAATAAGTATTTTTTCTTTGGGTGACAGTGGTATGGCGTATAATGTATCATGCCAGCTGTAAATCTTGAGTTATTTAGTCAGGCTATAGACTCAAGAGCACTCCACTGCCTTCCTTCACAACCTACACAATCATTACAATTATTATCTGGAGAATCGTGACATGTATGACATATTTGATATTTATTTAAGACCACAAAACTCACAATGAGAGAGAGTTTATGTATAGACCGTGGTGTTCTGCGGTTTTAGGTTGTTCTCGGGGAAGCAGTAGTAGCCGTGTGGTTTATAGGAGCAGTAATATATAAAATAACTAAATCCAAACGAAACAAGACTTGTTCACCCAGAAAGAAAAGTAGAGCGGAAAAACTTACATAACGATGAAATTGGACTTGCTCGAATGTTCCAGTAAAAGTTCCCGCAGCCGGAGATGACGATTAGTTTTCTCTTTGAGTACCAGAAGCTCCGAGTCTCCGATCACCATTTCCGGATTATCTATTAGGCATTCACGTTAGTTTTACTATTATTAGTTTTTATTATTACGCTCAGGATACTCCGCCGTAATATAATAATACTATTGTGAGATCATACACGTTCCTTTCCTTTATTACGAAACACGTAGGGACACACACTACACAAATTTACCACTTCCTTATGTTATGGCAAGGCATTTCTTCCAGCATATTATTTGCAAAGTGATTATGCGATCAAATTACTAAATTGGGGGTAAAAATGACAAAGTTCAAGGCGTTAATGGCTAATGGCATTAAAAACTATACACAATATACTAAGCATATTTTCTGTGCATGACTGAAACTGCGAAACGTCTTTAAGCAATAAAGGGGCAACCTGAAACGAAAGACTTGCCTGTCTGCTGTTTAGTGTCTGTGTCTCTACTTACGTCAGTTGGAGAGATGGTGAGAAATGTGTATTGTGTATTTGCATGGTGCAGAAATGAAATAATGTGATTATACCATGAAAGGCAAAAGCGCAAATGGAGAAAGTGACTAAGGAAATGGTTGATCGTTTGGAGCAGAATAAGTGAAATTAGAGGAAAATCGTAAGTCATTACGCCACAACGTTACTGAATTCGGAAATTATACTTTAAATGGAACACATTAACCAAATTGCAGAAATTAAGCACACCAGCAGCAATACTTATTTTCTTTTTCCTGTCGTATTCCAAACAGCATAACGAGAGTCGTTCTCTTCTTTATTCTATACATACTCTTAAATATACGACTGTTAGTGTGTACACTAGAAATACCATTACACCCGTGTGCTAAAAACACACGGAGTCTCATTAAATGGGCAAGTGAGACTAACGCTAAAAGCCAAAACTAACAATAATAATAATTGCTTATATCGAATTGTTAAGCAGAAGTCTTGGGCTGTGAAGTTTGAGACATTTTATGGCACTTTGTCTGTTACTACCGCAGATAATCGTAAATGAAGGTGCTTTATACAACTCGTATGACAAGAGCTGTAATGCTGTGTGGCTGCAGAGGAACGGGTAGTAGGAAATCAAATTAATCGATTTATGCCGTTGCTGAAGGCAGTAATAAAAGAAAGTCGTTTGGAGACATTGTCATCAATAAGCAAAATTGTTCGTTCTATTCCAGCGTGGATTTCTCCGCTCATTATTTCCATTCCATTCATCCTTACTGCTATTATTATGGCACTCATAACCATTCGGGACTGTCACGCAAGTGGCCTTTAAAATCGTTATGGGTGAACGAAGCAGTTCAGTAGCAAGGATTAAGATACATCCATATACGCTCTTAAGTCTAACGCATAGCAAGTCGCACACTCATAGCAATAATAACATTATAGGCAGTTTATGTCCAAATCAAATTATACATTTCTCTTCATTTCTCACGTTTCTCACTGATAGACTCTCAAGATTGCATTATTATTTGTGAAACACCAATATGTAAGTTACAGAATACAAAATAATGGATTTTAAGAAATCTACAGTTAAAGTTATATACTGATAATATTCTTTTCTATAATAAAATTGTGTTTAAAACGCAAGTGATACGAATTCTCTGGAGAGGGACAGAAAATAATATTTCTCACTTACTTGTCACAATTTTTTAGTTGTGAAAGACAGAAGATTGGAATTGTGTTTATAATGATGAAAAAGAAATGAAATAGTTTTAGTTTTAGAAAGGATTTTTTACAGTTAGACAGTAGGAGAGATCTGGAGATCGATCAATGTTAATGGAGAGAGTTACAGTTGTTGTATTACGAAAAGTAGGCGGAAAGTGTTTATATTTAATACACAGCACAATATCACATTCGGAAGACGAAGAGTTTTGTGACAGTTGATCTTTGACTTTTTGGGTTTCCTTCTTTACCTTCATTTGATTACTCACATCACACACGAAAGAAACTTGGGGAATGCAAGCATTTCTCAACTTCCATTACATATATTGCTTTATACTTCTTCTAGTGCCTAAAGTACCTATATACTACACGTAACGTAGGGAAAAGGTTAAAACTTGCTTATAGCTTATTGTGCCGGTATTATATTAGACACGCTTCACTTTGCAGTGACACTATGAACTTCTGAGCAACCTTTTGTTGAAATGAAAATCCTCTGTGTCTACTTCTTCTTCTTCGGTGGATGTATGTGGGTGGTGGTGGATGGAAATGTCTCCTGTTCCAGCTCCCACAATTGCTACACCAATTTATTCTTTCTTATTATTACACTGTAAAGCCCAGGACCTTTGATAAATAAATTCCCACTAACAATGGACCATGAATGCTCAGACATGCTATCATTTTCCTCAAACTGAAATATTTCCACAAGATTATCGCTTCATTCAATTTATCATCCGGGGAATATCTCGTTCCTTCGCAAGGAAGAAAATATTTCGAAAACTGGAATGGAAATTGAAATAGTCAATCTTACTTTCTAAAAATAAAAATAATTCTTCCCAATAAGTACGATAATAAAAGATTTTCTAGTACTATTACTACTAATAGTGTCTTATATTATTTCTAGTATATACTTTCTATATAGGTATAGGTGAAGTGAGTAAAGAAGGACAGAGTTGCCTGTGTGCGTTAGATGGATGCAGTACTTACTCATTTGCTGAAGTTAGCATTGGAACTACTTCCGTAGCCCGAAGGATACTTTTAGAGCTCTTTTACTTTTCTGTTTTAGTGTATTAACTCTGGGAAAAGTTTTCCTGAGTGCAAAGTGGGTTAAGTATACAGAAGCAGGAGGAAGATAAGTAAAAGAAAAGAAAATTCATAGCAGCGAGACCAAGCTACACTTTGCAAAGCATTTCCTCGCTTTCTCTTCACATCCAAAGCAAAAGTTTGACTTTGGCTTACTTACAAAGACAAGTGGAGGTAGTAATAGTAATAATGGAAGGGAAGGAAGATTTTTAGCGATAGTCACGACGACATGATACTACCGCACAATTACATACAACAGCAAAATGAGTCTATTGTAGCATAGGAGCTTCAAGTGGGCACAACTTGATTTTACAACTAAAACAGAACAAAAGAACGGGTCAAGTCACAAGCGATCGTCTTCTCCTCTTCCACTTCCACTCAATCCTTTTATATGAATATACTTCTGCATTAAAATGCACACTCAAAACGTTAGAGCACTAACTCTTATGCGTCTCGTCAAAAATGATATTAAAAAGCTAGCACCGCTAGTAGATTTATTCATCGTTGTTCGTGTATCCTGATGAGCAAAGAAGGGAACCCAATGAATTCAATCTTCTCATCTTAACTTTGTATATTACGATACAAACTGCCTAAAAGTTGTAGATATAAAAGCAGGATATAGCTACCTAAACGTCTATTAAGATTGAAGCACGCCGGTACAAGTTGAAGAGTGGATAGGTAAATAGACGTAGCCAGGGAACGCGGTTGACGCTAATGCCTCCCCCAGATTATGCTAATAGACAAGACATTTTTGAAACTTTCAGCAAAACAATCTCATGTTTGTCGCCTCTTTTAAATTCGAGAAAAGTGCAAATTTTGTCTCTTTATTTAGTAGATTTTTGGTAGATTTTAGCCAAAATTGAACTGTTTTGTCTCTTTACCCCTCCACAAAATTACAATTCTACAGATAGATATGCACCTGCCTGCATAAATCAACTCGTCTTATATCTACTAGTCTACTAGCATCGTCTTATATATAGCCCCACCAAGAATCCCTGGCTACGCCCTTGGATGGTTGTGCCTTGTGTGCGTACAGGCACTTGTGTGTTATAAGTAGACACTTATAGTTTGTAGTGTGCACTGGAAGACAGGAAAACAAAAAGCACCTACTCGTTTAGAGCATGGACATTCCTCATGAATCCACGAGAGTTGGTTTGGATTGGTTGTAGCAGTAAAATATACTTTTCGTCAGTCAAAGTGTAGCGGTGTGTAGGTTTCTGTTTGAAGTTGGATTTTGTGTATGTGTGTGTGCGATTTATTATTATGTATATGTATTCAGTTGGTTAAAGGTGAAGCAGTGCAGTATTTTCTGAATGTGTGGAGTGAAGCAGCAGTTGCTGTCGATACAGGAAGACGGAAGGAGACGAGGAAAGTCCTCAAGTCCTCCAGCTTTCTCTTCGGCACTCAAACTCAAAGACTTTCATTTGTTTGTATTTCAATTCAAGCCACGAAAGAGAGAAAGCTAAGCCACGGTGATTGTAAACCTTCCCAATGCTCATTCAATGTAACGCAACTTGAATTTAGTTTAGACGTTTACAACGCTCTTTTACATTCTACTACAGCTATACGTTTAATATGTCTCTGTATGTGTACAGTAGTTGAGACTGTGTACATAAAGACTAGTTTGGAAAGTAAAGAAGAAGAAGAGGTCTGTGGCAGTAGGCAAGGTGAGTGTAGGTTAAAGCATAAAACACAGCAATGTAATTTGATGCAGAGTTCTTTGTGGAATGGATAGACATAGGATTTGCAACGGAGCATGGAAATGATGAGATGAAGTCATTTGTAAAATAAGGCAAGGAAAAGAGGAGATGCACCCAGACTTGTTTTTTAAGACAAGTGACAAGAACATACTTAGTTCAAGTTGTAATATTATATAGGCCTACAGGTATATGTGGACTACAATACAGATGCACGTAGATAAAATATAAAAGCAAATCTTGACATTTCTCTTGTTTTATTTGAATGACAGACACTTGAGATTTTAGACTTACCACTCTCATCAGGGTCTCCCTTGAAGTCTTTGATGATTGAGTCGAAGCATTGTCTCGTGTGTTCTTCTGCCCGTTTTGTGATATCAGAGATGACTTGGAGATCCGAATAGTCGATTCGAAATTTCGAAAGCAGAGCAGCCATTCTGAAGGGAGAAAGATGATTTTGAAAATTCGGAACATACATAGAGAAAGAGAGATAAATCATGTTTCCGCAGAGATTCCCCGATGGATAATAAGATTGACGATTTAAGCCCGGAAAGATTTATTCGGAACACAGAGAGACGGGAGATATAGAGCCATGCGCGAGTGACATGCAAAAATAAAATAAGAAATGTAGGTGGCTTATTAAAAATAATTGCTGAGTAATGTCTATATAGGGAGCTTTATGTGCCACTCCGTTATGAATCCTGCGACTTCATTTGCAGTACGTGCTCAAATCACGTTTTTTAAAGACATACAACCAGGATTAGAATATCGTCTTCTACAAATTGAGATGTCCTCCTTTCCAAAGACTATACTTTCGTACATACTACTACAGACACTCACACACGTCTAATATACAGCCTACGCAAAAATATCTAACACAAATTTTTATATTATTATTTAAATTATATAGTGAAGTATGCTTTTTACTTTTTTGACTTTACATTAGTGAGTCTCTTAAATAGTTGGATGAAGAATGGAGAAATACTTTGTCAAAGGTTGCTCTACTTGTTCTCAGAATTGAGACGACTTTATTATTGACTGACACAGTAGGTTTTTTGCGTAATATATGGCGAATAAAAAGAATCTAATGATTGTGCTTTTATCATGATGACTACTATATGTAAATGTGAGTAAATTAAATGAACAAAGTTTGATATAATTTCATTGAAATGTATACAAAGGAGGTCTGGGGCAATGCGAGTTTTGAATAAATCTTGTAGAAGACACATCTAATAATATACGCTATCCATGGATTGTAATAAATCAAAATGTCACGAATGTAATTAGGTATGTTTCTAATCACAATCATAAAGTAGAATTTCTTTTGTATGCAAATCACGTTTCTTATTGGAACAAGCATTGAGAATGTCTATACACATTTTCTACGTACCTTATAACGGAATGGACAATGAGGGCTAAAGATATTCCAACGTTTGTCTTCTTCTCTGCCTAACTTAAATTTGTGATTTAGTTTGCATGCATTATTCCCGTAGGTATAATATTACTTACTGTGCTTCTGCCTAGTACTTCTGTGCAATGTAATTTATGGCCCTACACGCCTGTACTTCACCCTACTAAATATGCTATAGATACGCATATATGTCTAATACCTATATCTAATGCTTGCCTAAATCAAGGGAAAAACTTGTTTTCTTTCTTAACTCGGGCTTACTTGCAGGTAAAAGTAATTAAAAATTTGATAAAGTTTACTTACCCACGAAGTTCCTGCTCCATCTGTTCCTTCTTGTTTGACAGAGTGAAAACTCTTAATTTGCTCCCAATCCAGGTCTTCCTCGTCGTAAGGATGTAAGGCAAAAGCAGAGTGAGACCTTCAAAAACAAAACACAACGTCAATTAAATCCACAAGGGATTCTCCTGGCAATACAACATTATTATTCCTATCTCTCTTATGTCCCTGTGTATATGATAGAAAGGTAAGTGAAGCTTGCATTATGTGTAGGTGTAATTTGTATATTGCATCATGGACTTATATGGAAAATATAATATACCCCGATTGCACATAGTAACTGAAATGCTCAAAGATCGTTGTGTTGAAAGAAATACGGATGGAATAATCTTCTTACAATTACTCACACACGGCTAACTATTATTAATCATTCCGGGCAGATTCCCCGATTCATGAAAGTACTTTTTATGTTTTCTCTCTAAGCAATCTGTTTTCCTTTCGATTTTGAATTGCAAAGAGGTATATCTGTAGTAAACATCTACTATATGTCAAGAGTGCAATCTATCACAGATCCTACAGCGAAATACTTTAACAACCTAATAATAATACGTCAAATCTTGACTTCATCTTTAAATCCGAAGTTCTAACTGGAAGATTCTGAGAAAAGTTACTTAGTTAGTTTTTAGTGATAGAGGTTTAGTGGTAGACATGCATAAACTTGAAACCATGATATTAACTTGGTTGGATTATACGAGTTACCATTTGTAATTGAGGGAATGAGAGACAATCTTTCGTATTGACATGTCTGAAAAGTTGACTGTACATAATAGATACGCTTATACATTTTGCAATTAGTAATAAAGCTAGTTTGGGTAAAGTGACATGCACACGTAGAATCTGTGTGGTTTCTGAAAGTTGAACCTGATGCGCGATGATTTGGTTGGATGGCTCTCTTTTCCACATATATGTGTTTTTGAATCACCCAAGTTTCCTTGGAACGTATTAGCAGTTAACGAAGTGAAACTTTTTCACATTATATGAATGAGTGTCTCAACTTTGCTCCACTCGACTCGAGCACTTTTCTTAGTTTCCATTTGATTACGAGGATGACATCATGAAGAACTCTCATTCATAGTTAGTTAGAAAGAAGCGTGCACATTTGCAAGTACAGGAGTGAGAAGTATGTCAAAGTACAATAATCAGGGAAAGGGAAGGAGATAACCTGGAAATGTGTGTTATTTACATTGTGTCCGTATAAAGAGGAATGTGAAATTCGTCCTGGTGCATTTTACAACACACATGACATGATATTGAGTTTGAGGATGTGAAAATGGGATGTAAAAAATGTATGTACGTCAAGATAAGTGAAAGGAACCTGTGCGAGCATCTGACATGACATCAAAAGAAAGGCAAGCAAAACCAACTTTCTAACCACGTTGTATTTTATGCCCCATCAACAAAAAAGTGAAATAGACAGCCTGAGAAAGCGAAGCGGGGGTTGTGTGTGAGAACGGAGAAAACTAAATCAAAAACTTGGATGGATGAAAGCTTCAATTAATTTTTGGCACTGAGCTCAAGAGAGAATGAACAGAAGAAAAGACAGAGAAGTGGGAACTGGAGGTAGTAAACCACACGAATCATTCGATGGTAGTAATAGTCACACATAGTACAGAACTATACATTACACAAAACAGTCCGCAAAGCATCAACCAACGGACTTAAATAAAAAAGTTTCTGCAAATACTCCTCACTCTTTTCTGTTCGGAGTAAAACCGTAGAACGTGGAAGAGATACGGGAGGGAGATATTATGCAGGGAGAGCAAAGGTGAGGACTTGGAGCGTTTAACTACACGGAAGTACTAAAGGTGAATAGTGTCAGTGGTAAATCCACAGAGCTATACAGTTTCAAATTTCAAACAAGTTTTCATGCTTAGAAATCTATCACCACGCCAAGGTGAAGTTAAAGGCTTGTTCCAAATTAACTTTATTTTGCTTTGTAGTCAGGAAGAAAGTACAAACATTGCATGAGTCTGTGTGAGACTACAGTACAAGCAATTGCTATAGTTCTACAAAAGAGAACGACTTGGTGGGATTAAGTTTCATCGTCATCGTCTGTATTCATCCCATTCTGTAGAACAAGAAGAAGACGAAGACGAAGCAATGAAGCAATAGCAGTCGATTCGCTTTCTCGCAGCTTCAGCAACTTTAAATGAGATTTAAACTTTGTAGCTTTTGACTTTTACGTTCCGTATTTCATCCTATCTCACATGTCCCACTCTCCCCACTCTTCTTTCATTATTTCCATTTCCTTACATACTTAGTTCAACCCATCAACCTCATTTATTAACTATCCTATACGATACTTATATGTCAAGGGCTTGTCTGTCAGTATGTAAGGACCATATCTATAACTCAAGAAAGGTTTAGCTTCAAAGTGCAAGTGTAGCATTGTTCCATGTATTGGAAAGCTAAGTTCGAAGACGGGGTCAATCGGTCAACTCATAAATAAATTGAGCTAAGGGCATATTTAGGAGGGGCTCGGTGGTTCTAAAACCCACCAGATATCTGCAGTTTTCATTATCCAACCTTAGATACAGCCTTTATCATATACTTATTTACTTCCATTTACAAACGTGTAATTCCTTACTTAGTAACTTACGCGAACATCGCTTACAAACTGAACTGCATTAATCCGATACATAATTACCCATTACAAAATAACAAATAGCTAACTTGTTATCAAACTTACGTGTACGAAAATATAAATGAAACTACAATCAGGACATCTTCATAATAATAAAGTAATAGAAACTGCTTTAGGCTGGGGAGCAACAAACAATGAACCTAAGGTTTATGTGGTAAACAATAATAAATTGAGAAGGAAAATGAAAAAATAGGCATCAAACCGAAAAACAAATAGGTGAAAAATTGTAAGAGAGAATAACTATGCAATGGCAAGAGCCAAGACCTTAGCAAAATTAAACTATGGTTAGAGAATCGAGTATAAAAAATCCTATCATCTGTATTAAATATAAAAAATCGTGTTGATTTGCATGGAAGTGTACCACATTAAATTTGTATATTATTATGATGCATGTGTATATAGTATGTATTTGTTTGTAATGGTGCAGCATCTGCCTTACTAGCAGGGTAGTAAATAACGATTGAGTGTATTAAGCCCATTATTAGGCGAAAGTGTTTTTAGCTGCCGTAAGTAAAGGGAAGGATGGTTGATGACTACTTACCTCCGTCGTCATAAAGCCACCACACGTCTACAAATCCTTTGGGTTGCTTCGTCTGGAAATGAGACAAGCTGGTGAGGATCTCCCTGGAAATTTCGTTTCCGTCTGGACCGCTGTAAAGGAAATTCTCATTATCATTCTACATTCTACTCATTACGCTATAATACGCTGTTTGACGAAAATATTCAAACTTTCACACTTCTCTCTATAGACTTTCTCGCAAGGCACTCCTCTAATTTCTACGTTTGAAATATAAGAAGAGAATTATTATCGTTCCTCTTCAGGCACTTTGTGTGGTTTGTCTTTATCTACATTATACTCCGTCTAAATTGCTATTTTTCAAACCATCCACCGCAAACCTCGTCCAGAACATTTCATGGTATTGGTAGTAGTCCCATGTACTGACAAATATTATTCTACGTCGACTATACTCCCTCCACATAGACATATTTGTGCATTATGTACGTTACATTACAAGATGCACTACTCTGGTGGAATATCTGGGATCTTGCACATTATTATCATAAGCTGTGTGTAGGCCTGTTGGAGTTAGAGAGAGGATAGTTTGTTAGAGAGCTGGAGAGAAAGTTAAGAGAAAAGAACATGAATGAGTCTATTTACTTGTGGTGTCTTGACTGAGTTGTGTTCAGTGTTCGTGTATAGATTGAATGAGGTTTTACCGATAAACTCCGGAGGCGAGATCAAGATCATCAGCGGATTTGTTCCGTTTTCTACCAAACTTGAGTTTGGATGCCTTCTTCTTGGTTGATATCGGGGAGGAAGCAAGACCCATCTTATCTTTGGTATTTGTGTCTTCAGGAGAAGCATCTGGATCGGTGGGATCGTAGTCCACATTATTATCATAGCCTGCGAGACTTTCGGCTGAACAGACTCGGTGCACGGCTGTTTTGCTATTTACTCCAGTCACAGTACTCGGCTCTGCCAGGGGATCGAACGAGTCGAGGACGATGTGGGAACAGTCCAGACCGTCTTTCATTCGCAGAATTGCTATTGCCATATAGTTGTCTAATGCTTCACTGGATACAAACAAATAAACATTGCATGAGATTCACTCTGAACGAATATCATGGAGACGATGTATATTTAGCCAACAACGCACAAGGACAAATTACTTACAAAGATGCAAATACACTCACAACATTTCTCTCCCAGCAAGGATTTACTCCCGCTACGCTTCATACACAAAAGCTACTGCGAGCAAATGGAGGAATCGTAAAACATAAGAAGCGCAGGTATCCATAGAAAATATTGCCACATACAAATACTACATTGAACGATTTCCTCATAGTCCAATGCATCATCCGCTCCCTTCCAAATACTAAACTTGCTTATTTGCCTAAGTGAAATTCTGGCATGTGTATGTAAACTTCACAAGAAGCGTTAGCGTTGTGTGCACAGCATTATAAGTTGGGCAATAAGTCATACGAACCAGATTTACTTGTGCTGAAGTATATATGCAGTTTCTTCAGAACATAATATATACAGATAATACAACGTTACTTCTTTTAATGTCCCATAGATATTTCAGCGGTTAGTCAACATTATGCATTTCAAATATATTGTATAACAAACTTTATACACATCTTGTAGAGAATCTTTTTTCGCATTTATTGCATGCAAAATATTTTAAGCGCGCTCAAAGCGCTTTTGCAAAAAATGTGATTAGATAATGCATAGAATTAGAAAGAGTTACTGTAGCCTGTAGCTCTTTCTAATTCTATGAGATAATGTTATTTGTACAGTTTTGCAAGGGGGAAATTTTTTTGCAAGTTTTGTGGCAGATTATTGGTAATGCAGAATATGGATAGAATGGACAAGCCTATGTGGGACATTAAAAAGTAAGGCACACTGTAGTATCTCCCAATAAATGACTTCCTAATATACTGTGATGTGAGTGAGTAGCCCTAAATTAATTAATAAAGAAAAGCAAACAAAGCGAATGGTAAATAGAGAATTGAAAATTTGGCGAGTAAGTCAAATGGAGAAATGGAAATGCTTGAACAAACAGGAATGGCTGCAAGGTGTGAACGGAAAGTATCTTTAAATTATATTAATTTGTTGTATTCTCATCCGGATCTCTTTCATTTCATACTAATATGCTTTCGAATTCCTCTTTGATTTTGTGTTGGGAAGAAGAAGTTTAGGATTGGAGGGAGCACATAGACAGAGCAGACAGAGAGAAAGGCGAGCCCTTGAGCGGAGCACGTAGACAGAGGCAGGGCAGTGCAGTGGAGAATTGGCGTGCCATGTGTGCAGTTCAGCTAAGCGAACGAGAAGAAGATGAGAGCTCGGCGTAACACGATTCCCTGATTGGAAAGTTTTAACTGGATTAGGAAAATTAGATGAGGAATTCCTATTCAGACTCATGCATCAAAGCATTTTCATCTTCGTTTTCTATCTGTAATCTGTATCAGCCAATTTTAAGGTGTTTGCCTAAATTCCCCGATTTAATTTTCTGCTTGAATAACTCTGTACAACTCTTCTCGTCTTTTACTAACAACATGGCTCATGCCGCACTGGAATTAAACTTATAAACAACTTACAACTTTACGGCAAGCTTAAGTAAACATTAGCTCAGCCTCCTTCTTCCAAACACAGTTTGATTGTGATTCAACTCTCGCCAGGCACTCACACACAGTAACTTCAACCTTTAATAGCATTAATAATATATACCTGTCTCTACACAAACAGATGTTGCACTTACAACATCACAGATACAAACAGATACCCGATATGGATACACCTAATACCTACGACCTACTCTTACTTACAGTCCGCTAATAATATAAGCATAGCAAATGAAAACATGCAATTATATATAACTTATACTATAGCAATGGCAATAATTCCAGGAAATTGAAGCACCTACTACTATATATAGAAATTATTCTGGCAGATTACTACATTACAAATTGCTGTCATCAAAATCTTAGCTATAGATTAAAAGGAGTTTACAGCATGAGCCCTGTGCTATGAGAATTAGCAATTTATTGCCCCATCATTTGTAAACGTGTGGCAATAACAAATACTCAAAGCTTAAAGTAAATACCTTCACAAATACTAACTATAATTTAATGAAACAACTTTTAAGAGAATTGACAAGTTCCTGTGCTGATAAAGAAAAGAGCAGATGATGCTCTAAATCACATTGGCCACCACACGGTTGTTAGAATGCTAATACTTCGGTGTGTGTGAAATATAAATTGGACATGCATTAAAGATTTAACGGAAGATTTCCACACAAATTGCTCACTTTATCCCCATACGTCATCATTCCGTAAATATGAACGTAATAAATATAAATAAAAGTAATTACTCGCTTGGGCGAAAGTAGAGTTGTGTGTTGTGATATTTCAGTACGTGGAGAACTGTGCTATAGGAAGGCAGATGGAAGAAGCGATGTAATATCTCCGTTGCAGGAGAAGGACATAATGGGGTATGTGTATTTGGTTGGACGACATTTCGGTAGTGGAGAAATCTCGTTTATCTACAGTTTCCGTTCGGTCTATTCGTCATGTCTGCCTTTCGGCGCACTTATGATGGTCTGCAGGGACATTTATTTCATTTTTGTTAGCTACTTTCCCTTAGTAGTTCATTCGCCAGCTCTCTTCAGCAGTTAACTCTTCTTTGACTTTTCTCAACCCGAATGTGTGTACATGGCGGTATGTAGGTGAAAGAAAGTCATGTGGGGATACAATGCAATGCGAAGCTTGTCTGCTAAAAGTGTAGTCAGATACCAATACCACATTGCAGTGCCCTGTGCATGGGCTACTTCCAGTCAAACTCTCCTTCACCAGAAGAGCTCCCTATTTTATCAAATAAACTTTTTATTGATGTGTGTTCCCTACTATTACCATCAGTATTAAATACAGATAGCACATCTACTCTGTGCTCTCTTCACTACTGCATTCATAGAAGTTGTTTAAAAAAATAGCTGTCTATATTATATATGTACAGTACATACATAACTCTTGTGCAGACAAGTCACAATTTTGAAGAAAATTGCATACAGGAGACTAAGCAGACTACAGACAAACAATAATGTTGGCTTGACATGACCAGGGCATTAATTGTGCATTATATACCTATTTAAACACATATTCAGTCAACTCTCTCGAGTATAGCAACCGTACTGTGTAAAAACTTGCAAATTACTTATAAGTAAAACTAAACTTACTTACTTAGTAATAACCAGTGTAATTAAACCACCTTTACCACCATATACTTACTACCCCATACTACACCCAACATGAAATGATACAGCGAAATTCCGAATGCAATTGCAGCTCATAATTTTAACAAATAACACATTATTAAATAGCAGATACAAATTGGTTGTATCCATCAATCAGTGTTTAGGATGTAGCTACTTTATGATGGATGTTCTCTGTATTTTATACATAAATAAAATTGTTCATGAAGCCAGAGTGGTGGATAGACTCTGTGACAAAATGATTGCATAAGCTACGTATGGTATAGCTCGATTGGATTAAAATAAAATGATGATCTATCAGAGAATGTGTGTTCGGACTGAGACGTAGTAGACAGTTTGTGTGGATGAGAATGTGCCCTGAATGGACAAAGTGTAAAGATGAAATGAAACGAAAGGTATTTACTGGAGAAATTCTTTTGAGAGAGACAAGACAGTGGAAGCATAGCAGTCATGTTTGATTTCTGAATAGCCACCGGATGAATGTAATCATTTCACATACCATCACATCATATCAAGAAAGATCGCAGCTTTCTCAGTTCAAATGAGTTTCATCTACAAGACTGAACATCGACTATGGACTCTGAAGTGAAATACAGACTGCACTGACATAATACATCGTCAAAACGTAACAGAGACGTACAGAGAGATGAAAAAATAAAAAGTCTGCCATATATCGCAATAATAACAAGCTTCGACTCAAATGTCCGTCTATCAACATCTTCTCTTACTGTCTATACCGGAAGGATCATGTCTTGTACAAATAGCACCTCCCTATGACTGAACTGCTATCAGAGCGTATTTGTTTTGCTGGGTCGACCATCTGTATGCATGTGAGAAAGCAGTCGGTGCTCATCTCGTCATCTCTGAAAGTATGATATCCAAACGTGAGCGCAAAGTTTTGGTAGTTGATTAAAAGGGGAGAATGGAGCAAGAAGCCACAAGTCCGTAAAAGTCGAAAGAGACTTAAAAGAAAGGAACGTGTTACAGCGTGTACATAATAATAAGGTTATAGGGTGGGAAGGAAGAAGATGAAAGCGGGAGAAGTTTTGGGGAAGCAGGGCAGAGGTGAGTAAACTGTAGCTTACTGCAAAGTGGTAAAGTAGTCTCTGACTTCGTGTCTCTCGCAAATCTGCCAATTGCTTTTATATCCCATGAGCAAAATATTCGGAGCAAGTTTTCCTATTCCTGTCGCTTGGAGAAGAGATTGGGATCCCTCGTCAAATGCACAGTTGTCCACCATTGCGTAGAAAGCTTTCACCTTTTTCGACAGTAGGTGATCATAGCCTCGCTCCAGAACAGCTTTCCGAACACGGGACGGCTGCCGAATGTTGTTGATGTGTCCGCAGATCAGCAGAGACTGATTCTTTGTGAGTAAAAACGCAAAATCTACAAGAGCAGGTCGGTGAGACGGGAAACCTGTATAATTACATCAAAATATAAAACTTCTCTGTAAAAACACCGCGCTTTGGGTAAATGTTGCCTAAATAAGAAAGATTCTGTAACTAGAGAAGAGAAATGACATTTTCTTGCAATTTTCGGATTCTTATACACATTTTTTGTTCAAATTGACAATTTTCATTAGCTACGAAACGTAGTTGACTGTTACTTTGTGCAAATGTAAGGTTTCCCTTGTATAGTATGTGACACTACGAACGTTATAAATAGCTGTAGAACGATACGTACATGTGTTTAGGTCACAATCAGTTTATAGATTCAGCTAGATCGTCTTGACAAGGGAAGTTCGTGCTTTAATTCAATGAAAAGTGGAAAAAAGCTACATAAGGACGAATTTCTGTTGCTATTGCCTTAGGCAGGCGTAAACTGCTATGCCGTAATAATACATACTACTTAAGCTATCTAAATGCGTATAGGGGATGACAGGGCATAATGTTGAAATAGGATGGAATGCGAAAGTGAATTACGATAAGAAGTTGGGATTGGGAAGGTAGTTCATGGCGGGTGACGGGTTTATATTATGTAACGTGTACCTGTGAGGCAGAGAATTTGTGGACGATAGTTCTTGACGTGTTCCTCCTGGGAAGCCAAACTTTGCAGGGCGTTTAGGGCATCTGTGTAGGTTTGTGCTTGAGTCGATGTTCCCCAGTTCATGTCTACATCCAATTCAATTCAATGTCGATTTCAATTTATTGCATTATGTTTTCCTGCTCTGAATTGAAATTCGATAAATCTACTCACTCTCCTTTTCCTGTTGTTGTGTTCATACAAAAGGACTTAAAAGGCTATGTGCTACAAGAACATTTCTATCTCCACCAGAATATTACTCCACGTAATAATAAAAGCTAAAAATATCTCCATTGTGTGTTTAGTGTATATAGGAGATGGTTCTGATGGTTGTACACGCGTTTGGATACTTTTCTTTTTTACTCAAAGCAAAAGCTTTTTGATGACATTAAATTTTATTGATAGATTGAGAGTGGAGAGAGTGAGGAGTATAAAAGAGATGTTTACATGATTCAATAATAAATATGAGTGCTTGGCTTGGAAAATGTATATTTTAATGGGACATAGAGACGTACCTGGTTTCCTGTAAATGACAAAGACGTAGAGAGCAATGACACAGCCAAAGGAAACAAGAGCAGTGACCCAACTCATTAAAAACATCACAACGACGCATAAAATGAACCCAATGAGACTCACCCACGTATTGTAGTACTGCGAAACAAATAATACATCATTTCATGCATACATGATGTGTCGATACATTTTAACTCAACTTTCACATGCAAACCTACGCTAAGGGATTCACTTTCACCAATTACACTTCCCTTATTCCTCCGGCAGAAAAGCGAAGCATTAAAGAATTCGCAGTTTATAAATATTCTCATGAAGCAATTAAAGCGACGTATTTTGTATTGACTATTCACATCAAAGCGATGAAATGCATTTAGAGTAGCACTACACAGAATACTCACATTTATCACGTACTTTAGCCATATCTCTGCCAGCATTCTAAATATTTACTATTTTCTATCAGTCATTTAAGCTTGTACACCTCCTGCTTTTCCAATAATAACAAACAAGCCGAGGTAATTTACAACACACAAGGATTACCTTCCATATTTTAAGTATCGCCCAGAAGAATAATTGTATTACTTGTATTCACACAATTCTATCTTTTATATCTCAATATAGTCGGGTTTTATAGCTGAAACAATTATGGAAAGCAATAAGTATGACTGGGAAATTAATTTACTGACAATGAATGAGTGTTGAATAAATATTTGCTAATAAAACCCAAATCATACCAATTGCAGCAGATGGTCAAGTCATGAATGAAGCTACAAAGATAATGAGACAAATAATGCCTATAGTACGAAAGTAAATTCAGAAGCAGATGCTTCAGCAAAATGAAAGAATTCACATTTTTCTTTCATATAAAAAAAGTTGAACAAAAATCTCATGATGCACTTTAAATAACTAAAAATGACATTATGATTTTATTACGCCGACTATCACACATCATAAGAATTATGTATAGCTTTCAAATAAAATAGTGCAGATTGGATAAATAGAAAACATTCTTGTTAGCTACAAAGGATTAGTGTTGCAGTAAACTTGTACTACATTCGTTAATTAATGAATTATTGATATACATGCATACACCACACCTAAAAAGACCTTCCCGAATAATTGTGTTAAAACGGTGTAATTAATTCTAGGCCATTATGCTGATTGATTAAATTGAAGATTGAATTGGATTATTTTCTTTTGCGTGTCTACATCACATCCACTAATAAACGATGTGCTCTACTTTAGGCCAAAGATCAATAATGTATGCATTGCAAGCGTTTTGTAACAAGCAGCAGACGATAATGCAAATCGTCTGCCAAAACTATCTCAACTAGCACTATTTGCAATACACACATTTTTATTAATTTTTACATACCTAGAATACCTACTACAAAAAGGGAGTGACGAATTTACGGTGTTTCTCATCTGACAGCTTTTATCTGAGCAAAGTTAAAAAGCAATGACGCAGTAGTGCTGCTCAATGGTATGCTACACATTAACATGTGAAGCTTTGTAAAGCTAAATCTATCACTATCGTCAATGAATTCGTGTAATCACCAGTTATGTAGTTAGTACCACCTACGATACGAGTCACTCTAAATTCTATACAATTAAGCGTGTAAGTTTTGCTCCACGTGGATTGGTACGCAGGGAAGTTATACCTGTTGTAGATTTGCTCATGTTGTATGGAAGAATTAATTTAGATCCCGTAGAAAAGCCATTACAACTTAGAGAAAATTAATATTCATAAGGAGACTACTCTCCTGCAGAAGATTACTGATGCCTTATTAACTGTTCCAAAATTATCTTTTGTCCGACATTCCTTCGTGAGTTTTCACACAAAAAGCGTATAAACTTTTTCGTGAGAATAATACTAATTTAAGCGTCAAAAGTCAAAACACGATAAACCAGCAAAGCCAATAAGCAATATACATACATTATAACCATGTACACAACTACACAGTAGGTTCTGTACATGAAAGAAGATTTTTTAAGATATTGTACGTACTACAACGTTTGCAGCATCAGAAGCAACTCTCACATACACATTTCTAATGCAATCTGTTAGGTATATACTTTGGTTGTAATCTAGAGGATGGTGGCAGTAACGGTAAAGTCAATGAAGTGAAAATACATTAAGGCTGTAGGTTTAGACAGAGAAGAAGGTAGAAAAGAAGATTACCTTGAAAGTGGGTCTCCATCCTAATGGCTTAACAAGGGATGCATGAAAAGTACAAAAGTTGAGGAGAGCATACGCTGCCATGAAGAAGTTGGAAATCAGAGGGGCAATTGCATTTAAATCGGCTGTTTAAATGAAAAATAACGACACAGCAGTGAGAAATGGCTTAGTGAACTATTGAATTTAGATTTCCTCCCTCCGTCTAATCATATCATCACATAAAATCACATTTTCCTACAGTCATACCTAAAATCTGGATAGATATGCAATTCGAATCATTCTACTTTATAAATGTCTCCATTATAGATGTACACCTTCTCCGTGATCCAATCTCCGTATCTTTTCCTGCAATTCTAACATAAATCTAATACATAACTTGATAACCATGTCATGATATTACTGCAACCACAAGTTAATGTAAAAGAGACACTACTCTTATCAACTAGAAAATCCCAAAACACCGAAATGAAAGATCTGTATAAAAGTGGTATAAGTAAATAAAATATTATGCTGAATAAATATCGAATGGAGAATGTCTATTTTTTAGTGGAGAAATTGAGCTTCTAATTTTTGCCCATAGCACTAGCTTTTATAGACTTTATGAATACTTGTTGGTTAAACTGAAATTATGCACAGTTACAAATGTATTACTTTAAACTGGTCAATACCGAACGTAAATAGACATCGTAATTTCGTATAACAATGAAAAAGAACGCATCATTGCAAAACATAAATATTTATTTTCGCAATGATTAAGCGTTTTATTTCAACTCGTACTGTGTCTGCGTCATCATCATTTCTATTATAAAATCAAACTTCATCAAATGATTTTATTTTATCATTTATTTTCGAAGTTTGTAGATTATGTACTATGTGCACTAATATATCAATATATTGTAGTTAAAGTGTCAAAGGTCAAAGGCTGACCGGTTGAAATTGAAACCATCGTCCAACTTCACTCAGGACCTCAAGTACGTGTACTAAAGAACGAACTACATATCTCAAACCGTTCTTGAGTTAACGAGTGGGCAGACAGACACGAAGAGTGTTCTCATATAGACATCTAACAATGTCTAATCTCTACGAGTTATATTTTCAATTTAATGTATAAGTTTGGAATTCGTTTGTATGGACAATTTATATCTACTGCCATCCATAATAAGTAACTACCTATATATAACTTGGGCTACTATACCTTGAATAAAAAGCAGCGTTTGTTATTTACACTGTTGACCTACAATCTCTGATGCATGAAACCTAGCACCGGTGTGATGTGGCTGCGTTTAAATGAAAGCATACCTTTTACCTTGCTATACCTCCAGTATACAATAAACCATCACAACTAACTAATATAATGAAGTAGCGATAGCCAAATTAATACTCCTAACCTGAATTTTAGAAAGCACTATTTTAAAGATCCGTTCCCCCACTACTAACCCGATTCATTCTCGCCACTACTAACCCGATCCATTCCAACCATCAGGCATTATTGTGCACAGACAGACGGACGGACAGAAAGACGGACACCACATTCGTTTTTATAAAGTAGCTGTCGTACTTAATAAAGGAGTTTTTGCACGGGTGGGAGAATATTTGAGATGAAAAGGTAAATTGCATTTAAATTACATTAATATCCCATTTTTCATGGGAAGAGTATTCCTGGTAACTGGTTAGCTACAGTTGACAGGTATTCTGTAGAAGTATTCTGGTGGACTGTGGAAAGGAAATTGTAACTCAATTCATGAGAACGTAGTGCAGAAACATTAAATTTACTCCTGTTGTAAATCAAATTCTTTGTGCAGATCCCTCTTTCTCTCGCTCTCTCTTTCTACGCGAGTCATGAATGCAGGTTCGGGCATAAAGTCAAGAATAACTATTTACATGTCTCTTTGACTACACACAGATCACACAGATACTCTAAAGATACCTTCTACAATTGTTCAACCTCAGACCCAGTATAGCCACACACAGTTTTATATTTCAATTCACCAGAGCCTTTCCTGCCTATACATATCTTTTGTAGCGTCTACTCACAAATTCCCATTTCGCCCTAGCGAAAAGCTTTCATTTTTTGAATTGTTTGATGTGCTTCAAAGATTTAAAAAGAAATTCGTCGCTTGTTAGCGTGCGTAGATTCTCTTTCTCAAACAGGTACTGTGAATAGCACAAACGAAACTTCTATTTTTATTGCATACTCCTGACACAATTAAAACGTCTGCTTTTACGAAAAAGGTAATCTAACAGCCTTTGCTGCCCTTCGTCTGAAGGTAGCAGCCTATATATAGTAACTTATAAATCCAATGTATTTTTATCGCTTGTACCATCTGAACGTAGCCTATGTAGCGAAATGATAGATTTATTGCGTAAGTGTACGAATGTAGGAAGTCTGATATCTCACATAAAATGAGATTGTTCCTATGGGTGGGTAATAAAGTATGTAAATATGATTGCAGTAAATAATATGAGTCTCCCGAGCCTATTTATGTCTATAAGGTTAAATAATAAAAGTGATAAATATGTAAACTCTTGAAAATGAACGTACCGATGAGAATAAAGATAAGAGCGATGACAAATCCCACTGCATATGACCAATAAGGATCATCCGACTTTCCGTAGCCGACTCCACATTTGCCTAAGTACGGGTAGACTTTGTCTTTGCACAAAGCTTGAAATGTTTTGTGACCGGAGACAAGGCAGGATAAGGCCGATGACAATGTAGCTGCGAAACATCCGGCGTAAATCAATGGACCGAAAATTGACATAAGCTCCATAACCTGGCAAAGAATATTTAAACTATTTTAGTAAAACTTGGAATTCAATTTCTAGTTTGATCAGTCTATAGATTCTCTCTACGCAAATTTAATTCTGCATACATTTGCATTCAGATCTGCTGCTGCTAGGTAAATATTTTAGTTGAGACTAAAGACTAAAGTGGGTTCTTTTAGGGAGTGGAGTGTGTGGAGCATTAGCAGAAATCTGGAGGAGACAGAAGGAAGTTTACCTGGTAATCATTATAAAGACCCCATTTGCATGTTCTGTTGGCACAGTCATTAAACGTCCAGTTTTCAATCTCAGTCTCATTTCCGGAAGCTTCACGAAGAGTTCCAGCTCCAGCCAAAATAGCAAATACTGCATACGAAGCAGAAGTAATGAAAATGGCGAGGAGTGTTCCCTTTGGAATTGCTTCCCCGGGATCCTAAACAATAAATCGTAATTAAAAAGCTTAGGAGATACTGGCTTAAAATAATAAACCTACGGATTACTTTCGCAAATACCTTTAAATCCCCTGAAATACTCGCTCCAGCTTGAATACCTGCCACAGCTGGGAAAAATATGGAGAAAACAGTAAAAAACGACTGGTCGCTTCCCTCACTGAATCTGTAGCCCGGGCCTGCATTTTGGGCTAGCAGTGTGGCTGCAAACGAAAATCAATACATTGCAATGTACCAATTTAATTTACCTTAGTCAAAAACATCATTCATTTTCATTCTTCTTCACACAAATTTGATTTGCACATACTACAACTAAAGAAGATCTGAAATAAATGCTATATGAAGAAGTAGAAGCATTATATAGTAATTGAATCCTCTTACAGTTTAGACCAATCCATCCTTTAGAGAATTGTAAGTCGGATTGTGGTCCCATAAAAGCTCCAATGACAAAATCAACCATGGCCACCAGTAGAATTACCAACAGTCCCACTTGAGCCTGAATTGTTCAATTATTTACATACACACATTAGTTAGCTTCAATAGTTACCAGCTTAATTAATATTTGTGGGCTTGTAGAATCATGTAACACGTAATTGGAAACAAATGGATGCATTATTGCTTACAGCTGAATCAGCATCTCATAAATACAAATGAGAGATTTTCTTTTGTGATTCTCAACTCCTTTTGCTACAACCACAGTACACGTAATAATAATCCTACAACCAAACTCTACATAGAAAAGTAGTACTACTTCATAATATTGTGCTCTTGTGCTATTTACATTTTTGCCTGTAAGTTAAAGATTAAGACTAAAATTCGTCTGTGAGTCTATTAACAAACATGAAGGTCATATTTTATGAAAAGATATAACACGTACGCAAAATAAAAATTCAGTGCGATTGAATACCCTTCTGGCTAATTGCAATCTGCTCTTTACTGAATTTGCATAGGTGTACAGGAAAAGTACCTTACGCATAACTAATAAAAATAATCTTTGTAGTGTAATATTTGAAACCTTCATAACTATAACTGTAAAACTTGTGGATGGGATGTTCTATGTTTTGGTAACTGTCAGAGAATTTTAACTGTCTTTTCTGTAGGTTAAATCTATTTTAATTCGCAATTAAACTAAAGTAAAGGCTTCATCCTTCCTTTGCAAATTTTCCATTCTATTAACTCAACTTAATTAACATAGCGTGTTGTATAACTATGCTGTTTGTTGTACCTACAATCACAAAGAATCTGAATTTCTGCTTTGAAAAGTGTAACTTGCTGTTAAAAGTAATTGGGAACTGCGTGAGCTCTGCTCACCGCAAAATCTAATTAGCGTCAGAGAGACTTTGGTTAAATTTGGAGAGACAGACGTACCTTAGCTTCCCATTCCATTCCAATGACAATTATGGATTGAAGAACCACAATGGCAATACAACTGATGATTCGGTTGTCGTTAACACCTCCATCGATAATTTTGACTCCATTAACACTCAACAGCGAAATCATGGACTCAGAAAAGCCGACGGTGTTCAAAGCAGCCATTCCCGCATTGGCAAAACTAAACACAACGCCAATGGCACCACCCCACTCAGGACCCAGAGATCGAGATATCATGTAGTAAAGTCCACCTAACAAACACATAATGTCATTAACCATCATTCTATTCATTACCAGTCCCCTTTCCTAAAATCTTTCACTCCAGCAGAAACCTTCCATGCTTCTGCCAACTGACTCAGTCAGTGCACGCTTAATAAACACGAAATAATTAAATTAAGGCATTTCATGCTTAACACTCACCTCCTTTCATTTCGCCATTTGTGCTGACGGCAGACATAGACAATGTTGTAATTGTTGTAACTAACGTGGACACAGCTATGATGATTAATGATTGAACTATAAAACCACAAAGATAATGCCATTAGACAAGTTAGACCCTTACATATTATCACAATGTACATATAGGTATAGGTGCGTATAGGGTTATACGGTATATAGTTGTATAGGAATGTTTGTGAGAAAATATTTGTGTGTTAGGTCGTACTTATTCCAGCTTGGGCGACCATCCATGACAGGCGGAGAAATAACATAACGCCCCAAATATTGAGAAGACATCTTACAAGACATCCTTCTATCCATCCAAACTTTACTTGATTCGAAACAACTTCATCGGCAGTTTCTCCAGTTTGCTATAATAAATGTTATGCAACAATTACACTTGGTTAGATTGCTTTACTCGTTTCCTGTTTTTGTAAACTCTCTAACTGTAAGGGAAAACATCTGCGTTCCTGTATTTTTGCAACGCATTTAAGTGAAGAAACAAGACAGTAATTTTTTTCTGGAGAAAATATTACAGCTTTCTCTTTTGAAGTGGTTTTGAGGAAAAAGGTTTTGGGAGAGTCGGGTTTTAAGAAGACAATGGGCAATTATAAAGAGTGTGTACGTATGTAGTACTACGTACATAACCAGCGTGAATGTTGTATGGTCTGAAAAGCAGTTAAATAAGAAATACGAGGAAAGTTTGACTTTGACTTTCTGTAGGTTGGTAGTCGTTATAAATAAAGTTGTCCAACTAAATGAAAATAAATATCTGCGTGTGTCCCTACTGCCCTACCCGTGTGAATTGTAAGGAGGAGAGTGGAGAGTTTTGTATGCGAACCTTTTTAGCGTTTTTCATTCCACCGTCGTGCAGTTCGTCAATAGTGGGACGCTGAGCAGCTTGGAGAGACATGAGATTTCTATAGTTTTCCATTCTGGGCAGGGCATCATGTGTGTATCTGTATAAACTTTTCCCATAAAGACCAACTGTACTATTACCGATGCTATTGAATTCTTCCACTTCGGGCAAATTGGAACTTCTTCTTCTTCCCATAATACCTGCATAAGAAAGTCTTCGGGCATTCCCTGACACAGGGGGCGGGCCTTTTGCTTGATTAACATTACTTGACATTGTCGTGCCGTCTAATTGGAATTATATGTCGAAATTCAAACAGAAAACGTGAGCACTTATTTTCAATTACAAATACTACGAGTTATTTCCCATGAACTTTTAACATTCAGTTATAAGGCCTTAATTAACTCGCAAAATCGTGGATCTATATACATTCGCACTTTTATCTAATTACTTTTTGCAAAAGTGGTTGTTGTGTCTACGTCTTGTCCTTTGTTGTTGATTTCCCTCGTCGGTAACACATACAACGGAGGAGGAGATCCTTTCTCGCTTTCCTCAGACTCTTCTGTAACGTTTTCCAAAATCGGTGCCCGATGACAACCCGCAACAACAGAATTCACACGGTCTACACGAAAACGGTAACTTGCAGGATCTATGTCCTCAACATCCGAGTCTAGTTTTTCAATATTAGTCATCTACAAAAACACATTTTTAATTAATTTCCCACTTCTTCCACTTCCATCATTTCACGCACTGCAAATTCACCACAGCACAAAAACTGAGACAAGTAAATTACTAGAACCATACAGAACAAAGTTTTGCTACACGAAATGTTTGTATCTATGTAACTGTGAAATAATTATGGCAGCGTGAAATTGTATAGGAATCCACACGTGGAATTCTCGCACTTGAATGTAATGAAATGTTTTAACTCAGTCAGTGCATAATCACCGAATGATGGGATGTTGCTGGGAACATTTATATAGATTTTAAGGAACAATGGAATAATCTGTGGAAATATTTGACTCTAAATCAATTAACATATTCTGAGTGGTACAATGTGTTTTCTGCCATTATTATATCCACGTTGATATTTTAATTACCACCAGCCAAAACCACAGAGCTACCTTTTATACAAGCTGAAATATGCGGATATTCTTTATGTTGTTGTGTACAATGCAGCATACAATATTTTCATTAATTTTCACCATCTACATTCGAAAGAGATACCATTCTCTAATTCCTTCATACTAAAAAACTATTATTACATATATAAGATACATTTTGACTAACAATAGAATACACTCTCTATAGTTAAGTTGGGTTTCATATGTAACGTGTAAAAACAGATTTGATTTATAACTGTGGTATGTTAATGCAGATGGTTAAAATCTGCAGTCCATGGTTTTGTATTTATTATTCAATTGTTAATTAAATTACGTTGGTTCGTGGGTAGTGTAGACTAATTTGTAGTGTGTACCGTGTCGTATTGACATTAGCCTGAATAATTCCATTTAGAAACATCAGAAATGCCTATGGAAGTTCTAACAAGTGAAAATCAATATCATATCCCCTTAGTGTAAGATGAATACAATGAGAGTGTATAGGTAGGCAAAGTACACAGGTTAATTCACACGCATAATAATGAGACTCACACCGCAGAACAGGTATTCACAATTTGCATGACTGTTAGCACTGGAGAGATGTTGTGAGGATGTTGCAGTATAGTCACAAATGAATCATCAAGATATTCGCATTATCATCATAACAAAAGAATAAATATATTCGGCTGAGCAAAACGATACAATTCATAATTGCAGGTACTAAACGAAGAAGTTTGCTTTATGGAATCGTTCCGCCTATTTTGTGCTACACTTATTATTTTATGGCAGGAAATTTGCCTGATTGAGCTATTATAAGTCGAAAACATGATGTAGATACCACAACATCACTAATTCGAAAATGAATAATAATTCTAAGAAACCCATCATGAATCAGGAAACGGCTACACACAAAAATTACCACAAGTGGATGCCTGTGAATTCTAAACGAAATCTAAAACGCCTGGGTAATTGGGTATACTGTATCGAATTAAGTAAACTGGTACAAGTGTACAAGAAGGAAGGTTTCAAAATGTCATGTTAGTCATGTAATAGGAATTACACTAAAAAGTTATTTGAAATTTTCTGACGAAACAAATTTACAAGGTAATACTAATCTGCTGTCAGGTATTCTACATTCTGAATTATACATACTACTACTAATAAATGACTCCGGTGACTCCGGTTAGGGCTTTTCTTATGAAGGTTATAGTTACAACTACCATCTAGTATAATATGTTGAAATGCAGAGATCTTATAATTATAACGTTCATTTAGTGTGTGAAGCTTGTTGAAGATGAAACCAAGCCATTGATTCTCTACAATATATCTTAACTACGAAAAGTATACATGAAACCTGCCATTATACCTATAGGTTGAATTTAACCCAGACATACCTAAAGTGAGTAACCAACTTACATATCATCATGTGTGCCAATAATTAATTATATACTAATTACCAGTTTAATAATTACCTTTGATGTACATTACTACATGACTTTTATAGCTATTATAGCAACTTGACGAGTAAGTTTTACATGAATGGTTTGACTATTGACTATTACTGCATGAAGCTATTCTTATGCTAATTTAACGAAATACGTTGTGAAATGCAACAAAGTTTTCCATTTGCTTGTGTGAAGTGCGCACAGGTAAGAAATACATACAAGATGCAGGATATAGTTAATCTGAAGACCACATAGAATTGCTATTATTTAGCCGATGAAATTGAAATTGCAGTAACAAAAGGAAGAAATGCAGCACTTACCACCTTGCTCTGCATTTGAACAAAACAACTTTGTCAAGACCACGAATATCTACAAATTGACTTTTATCACGAATTCATGAACAACAACAATAACCATTTGTACAGTTAGAATCTCTGAATAATGAATGAGAAAACATGGACCGTGCTCTAGTACCACCACCATTGAAGGAAAACATTTGGCATTGACAACGACTTTGCAATAAGTAGGTGAGTGCGTAGTATCTACCTTTACCCCTCAGTTTCCAACACTAGCCCGCAAAATGTTTAATTAAAAGGTGACATTATTCCATTAATAAATATTTTTGCCTTTGCAAAACAATGTATAATACTTCCCAAATATTTCCTACAATTCTATAGACTGCAATTTTGTAGATGCATCAAAGCAAGAATGACATAGAGCAAAGCAAATTAAATCTGAATTAAACTTAAATAAATAAATAAAAGGAAAGCACAAGATAAAAGCTTCATTGCCTACAGCATAGAAATATCGATGAGTTGACATATAGTTGACAAGAATATTAGTAAGCTAAACAAGTTGTTTTATGGAAAAAGGTGGTTGAATATTTGTTAATGACAATTAAACGAGTGGTAGAGCTGGAATAAACTAGAACCTACCGGAATGACTGTAGCAGATTCCGGATTTTGCAATTAGTAATGCTAAAGAGTGTTTTTGCTTTTGATGTCAGGTGTGATAACCATGGGTGGTTTCTGTGCAACCTTTTATTGTAATCAATGTAATTCACACCATTTGCAATTGTATTGTTCTCATTTCCTAGTAAACCATCAATGCTACAAATGCTTCCATTTTACCCAATAATTATATTTTAGCCCGAGTATTATTCACTATTTATTGTACCACATGGGTTTATTGAATTACGACGGACGCACGAAAAATTGCAGTAACTTGAACACATTGTGTATACAGTCAATACAGTAAGGAAGCTATAAGTTCCAAGCATGTTCTTCCTTTCTAACAAACTGCAGGTAAGTCTAGTATACTTCACTTTCTATCACAAACCACACACTGGTAAATGGCAGGTAGTAGGTAGGTACTTAAAGGTATTAAATTCGGGTTGCTTATCTTATACACATAGTTGTGTACTTGTATGTAAAGGCATTCGCCCAGCATAATCATACGCAATCTTCTATACACAGACAATTAAGCTGCAACTTAACCCATTTCCTAAAAACACTGTCCGCATCTGCATGCACTATAATAAGGTGACATTTTTTGACAGTATGATCCAATAGAAAATGATTGGGCTAATTCGTTAATTGGGTATAGTTTACGGTAGGAAAAATTAAGATTAATATTTATTGCCTACTTCTAGATTGGAATTAATTGAATATAATATAATGAATGTGATTACCACACAAGCAATAGAACAGAATAGAGGAAGGAATGGTAGTCACAGAGATTCTAAAATTTCGCTGATACTTTCTAAGACTATAGCTCTATACCATCCAGAGTGCTATTTCATGTGAAATAGCATCAAATGCCTGAATTTGTGTGCACAACAACTGCACATAATTGTTAGTAAGTGTGAGAAAACCAGCAAACGTAGACGAAACTCAATCGTAAAACATTGGATGAAACCACGATACGGGCAGAATGTCTATCTATATAAAATAGAATTACACATAATAATTTCTATAGTAGTGTATCAAATATACAAATCTTGTGTACAAAAACTTGACAAATATTGTAAAAATTGGAAACTTTTGTAGAAACAGAAAAGAATGTATAGTATTCTGTATTTAGTCTTTGTAAACATGACTTTTAGTGTGTCAAACATGAAAACCTATTTAGTTGAATTAACTGCAATGTTAAAATTAGCATAGTTGGTAGACGACTGTGTATGAGATGGATTTGTGATTCTACACTAGTTCCGTGCGGTTGTAAGTTGAGTTTAGAAACCGTAGTTTAACCACACGTAGCAGATTAAACTGAAACAGGAACGAAGTCTATAAATTTTTGAGACTCATCGTCAAACATTTCAGATCCAAAATATTCAGAATGCAGCACTGCAACTGGTGGATTTTCAATAGAGATTTTAGTTTTCTTTGTTCACGCATTGCCTTTCAAACTCTATTTGTATATAATCTTGTAGACTTCACTAGTAATATGTGAATCTAAGAATCAATCACTACAACACAGAAATAAAGTTTGTAAAACCTTATCTCAAGGTAATAATAATTAATAAAAGACAGCTTTGCGTATGTGGGTAATGTTCTACACGTTTTGTATTACACGATAATAACAAACTACCTGCACACAATTAATTATTACCTAACTCATAATATTACTGAAACATTTTCTATTTACTCGAGCATAAATATTGAGTCGTTGAGAACCCATTAAACCCTTCCCTCGATCAATCTGAAGCTTGAAAAGTTGAGCTATAGATTACTGCATTATAGCTGTATAGTGTGTTTTACTAAAATTGACCGATTTTCATGATTGTCTCAATTATTTTAATTTACATTTTTTGAACCTGCAAAAAAGCAGACTAGTTTGGTTTAGAAATTATATCTTACCCTGATTTTGTACTGATGTACAGTTAGCCAACTTCAGCAGCGTAATTCCTCCTCTATGTACATCCAATCTTTTGGAATCGAATATCTTTACTATTAGTAGCACTATTCAAATTTCACTTTCAATTTCTTACCTGTGCTTCATTGCAATAATTGCTGTATACCTAGACAATAGAATGTGATTCGGTAGTACCTGTAGTTTTTGTAAGTGAGTTTAGGTTTTGTATATAGACAAACATGTAAAAAATATTGGGAAAGATGAAAAAGGAACTTTAACTGATTAGGTAAGGTAATATTTTCTGAAGAATGGAACTGCAAGAAAATCTTTTATCAACTGATGAACGCAAAGTAGAGTTTGGCTTTTAAGAATTGTAATAAGCCAATATCCTAATGACACAGAGTTTAATTTTTGTGAATGCTTCTTGGAATTACAATTCTTCACGTGGTTTGTTTTGTTTTGTATCCAGTATCCACATATTTCAGCTTTTCTGTTTGCAATTTGTATGTAGGTAGTTCATTAAGAAAAATAAATACCAATTCAGGTATCACATCAATCTTACCATTCAACTATTTAGCATAAAGCAGTTCATTATACTCCTGGCACATCTTAGTCATAATAATAAAATCATTACTATACAATACGCAGCGAGTAATTAGCTGTAATGATTTAACTACAGTTCTTGGCTTACATTAACTGCTCACATAGCGCAGTGACTCAACACTCCCCTATACTTGACTCAATGTAATCTTAACAGAAAATTTAAATAAGGTCGTATTACTAAATTTGCTTTCAAACATTTCGGCGAGATTGTTAAGTAGGGATTTATACAACATCATACAAGCACACTGCATTACATTGATTTAAATTATGCAGGATGCTTAACAGGTAGTTGTGTGTGGGTCGCCGTGTTTTGCTCTTTATGTTTATACCATGAATTGTAAAAATTATTTTTAGTTATGGTAATGTTAGTAGTTGAGATTTCCGAATATTTTTTTATATTTTTAGCTACAATTGTAATGAAGGGAAAGCTTTTCTGTGTTGAAATTCAAAGCCAAGGTTTTGCTGGTTTAAACTGAATTCTGAATGAATGCAGTTTGAATTCAGTCTCAAGTTATCTACCACTGCAGTCTGCTTTGCAGTGTATAGAATAGGTGCTCGACTATTACTTACTATACTGTAAGTAATACACAAGGCAGTAGACTTGGGAACGGGCTCGATTTTTTGAACCCGACCCGAACCCGACCCGAAAAATGGAAAACT
>JABASD010001123.1:0-47442 GCA_019776165.1 Pogonognathellus flavescens | reverse complement strand
TGTCGGAGGTTTATTGAGTGTATCACTGTAAAACACGTGATTTTATTCGAAATTAAGTGTCACGAAAATTCCACCCTTAAAAATGTCATGAATACTCCCCGCCAATGAACTGAAATATGAAATTGACACACAACATACAATAGAGAATGTAATTATCATGCAGAAAAATATATTGGCTTGATGTGTCCTGCTACAAATAATGACACCGTAATTAAAAACGATAGTTGTTACGATGCCGAGGCATTTGAATCCAGGAATCAACATTTGCGTAAAGGATTCACTGTAGCGACTGTGTAGGATTTGAAATGTCCGGTAGGCTCGCACAAAATCTTCAGGTTTCATATCTATTATGCGCGTCCAATAAAAGTGTCAACAAAAACATATCATTAATTGGTGAAAAAACATTAATAAATAGATGAAGTAGTATTGAAACGCTAGGAAATTGTTTGTGGCTTTTTGATATTAAAAAAACGAATTTTTCGGCTTAAGCAAAATTGAATGGCGATTTCCCTCTGGAATACGTAACAGTGTGACAATTGCCCTCAGGCACCTTCTTATGTATGCAGTTTAGCTGCAAGAAGTCAGGCTCCATGAAGGAATTGACCGATTGACGTCATCTTCATACTTGGCTTTCTATTAGACTGTACAGGACTATTTGTTTGAAGTTTTAATTCTACATCTCAATTCAAACCATTCTTGAGTTATCGTGCGTACAGTTTCGACAATCAGCCCGACAGATATGGATATCGTAAATTCTCGTAATATAAGTTTAAATTATTTTACATCATTATTTTGCTATTTTTTGCATGGTCAACTCAAGAGTCAGATTTTATCCCAATAATGTTAATTATGCGAGTGAAGCGGCAATGCTTCACCTCACTTGTGTTTCTACGTCGAAAGGAAACACACAGAAAGCAAGGATCATTAAAACGGGGTAGATAAAAAGGCAGCTTATGAGTCCCCACATAATTAGTTTGAATATAATAATCGATGTTCTGCTTGAGCGTAATTTGTCTATAAATAAGAATGTCTTTCATTATTTTTAATATAATACAAAATGTAAATTTTATAAATTAAAGAGGAACAGTGAATACTTTGTACTTATAGTTGAAATTTATAAAAAAGAAATTACCTTCGTACTTACAGCAGACACAAATTAAATGATTTGCAAATTGCAGAACCTCATTTTTCTTTAATATTAAATTAAAAGGAAAAATAACAAGGAGTAATGTGTACGCAAAAATTAATCCTACGTGGATCACTAATTCAATGATAAATGTAGTTTTGTAGACTGTAAACAATTTTACTATTAACAGTATTACATGAGTACAAAGATATCCTTGTAGCAAAATCCTCACCACTAACGACATTTTCGAGGTTGTGTCGAAAAATCTTAATTGGTTTCTGTCCCACTTGTACGGAATAATATTTGAAATGGAGGCTACAGCAAAAATAATGTGATATTCAATTACGGTGTTTCTATTCAGTATCATTTTAAATTTATACATAAGCTGACAGGACTGTCCAAATTTGAAAATAGTAAATTAGAAATAGCAACGGTCTGTAGTGTACTATTTTGGAACAGAATACATACAATACTGTATTGTCGTTTGAAGAAGGATCAGCCTAAATAGTATTCAAGCGAGATAATTTCAATTATAATTACAAAGTTTCTCACATAATTAGGGGACGTTTAGAATTGTAATTGTACCTGAGGTGTAATTTTGTTTATTCTTTGATGGGACGTATTTATCGTTTGGATTTCATTTCAACTACCATTAACTTGTATGCTGTATATTTATTCATAATAATAAGTATTGCCAAATAATGGTTGTTTATATAATTGATTGTCTCAAAATAATGGAAAATAATTGCAGTTGAATGTGCTGTACTTAGCAGGATAATTTATATTCTTCATACTCACAGAAGAAAAAACCGAGTTAGAGTTAAAAAATATATATCATTACATTTCACCACATTATTATTCTATTTTTCTTCTTTTTAGCCGATGTTTGAAATGTAAAAAAAACTATTTCCTTTTAATTTGAAATGTGCTTTTGATATGAATGTACTGATAACTACTTTGAATTAAGGTCATTCGTGCCCAAAATTAGCTTTACCTTTAAATTTACATTATGTATGCATGTATATACATGGGCGTATCTAGAAATGTGTATTGGGGAAGCTCAAGACGTTTAGAGGGGGCTGAGGGTCTAAAAACTGAAAATTTACAGCCTTCGACCGCAAATTTTGTCTGCCAACCCTTTTTTTCCGGAATGGGGGGGGGGGGGGGTTCAAGTCCGGTGAGCTTATACGTAGTTACGCCCTTGTGTATGTATTTTATTAATTGGGCTCGGGTCCCACCCATCCAACAACAATCTTTCATTATACACAGAAGTCATTTATACTTAGGCACATTTAGGCAAACTTATATCAACATGGATATAATTAAATGGTATATGTTATAGCAGTTTACTGCATTACTCAATTTAAAAATCACGATTTAAAAATTCTAGACGTATATACTATTTTCTGTAATTAGAGTATATATTGTATTTTTGTCATTGTCATTTGATGTCATTATTTTTTCCTCTACAATAGTTAAAATAATGATGCATATTATTTACGTTATTGAACAATATCTGCAAACATTCGGTTAATAGTTTTTCCCTTTATCATAAATATTGCTGTGACTTAACTATACTTGGGCAAGTATATACAGACTCCATTAATAGGTATATTATTTACATTTATAATAACTGAGTGTAATCGTTACCTCTAGACAATTAATCAGTCAATTCAATCAAATGGTATTTTATATATATAAGCGCCTATTTAAACAGTATATCCACAAAGGCAAGCATTTACTATTTAAACTTTCCTCATTTACCTTATTAACTCAATACGGAGATGCTACCCCAAGTAAGTTATTAATTCACCTGAGCTTTTTTCCGCTGAAATGCGATGACTGATGATGAACACATAAATAATAAACCATTCAAAACGGATGTAATAAAGTAGCTTAAGATAAACAATCAATAATTACCATTGCTAAATAACAGTTGTTTAATTTTTATTTTCAACTTATTTGCCAATTGTTATTGTCAAAAAATTTGAACGATGGGTGTTTAAGTCGATATTTATTTATAAATTTATACTGCGGATAAACCGCAAGAACAAGAATGTCTCATTTAATTTTAAAACTGGGACATCTGACATTACGACTGTATTAAAAGCAATATACCTACTCAAACCTATTACCTTATATATAAGCGCGGTAAAATAATATGTGTAAATTACATATATAATGAAATTGCTAAAAACTCTTTAAAATTGATCGGAACATACGTAATGAAGTTTTTATGCATAATAGCACTGACTTTGCATGTAATGAAAAACGTATTTTTATATTCATCACATCACCCACTTGATAAATTACTTGCATGTGAATCTTTTACTGTGAACAACGTCTTCAAGGGTTGTGCAGCTAAAAACTGAGGCGTTGGAATACAATTCACTGTTTCTTAACTTCCAAAGAAATTCGTTTGCCTCTTACCTCCCTCTATAGATTTTTATTTGCACTAAGTGAAAGTGAAATCATCTAACTCCATTTCACATTGCAAAGTTTCAATAGATGCCAGTTTTATTAGAAAGGATGCATAGTTTAGCACTTCCCATCACTATGATACCAATAATGGTAACGATGGTAAACTTTTCAAATTTGTAGAAACAGGCCATTTTAACACACACCGGCACGCATCCCTTATAAATAAGCCTGCTCTTGTCTGTCAGCCCCAGCAAACCCTGTTTTCTGAATGCTTTAGATAAATCGTGAATATTTCCCGCCAGTGAACTTAAATATGATATTATCACAGAAGCTACAACAGCGAATATAAAGAGAATGGTGAAAAATATTTTGGCTTGATGTGTCCTGCTACAAATAATGGCACCGTAGTTACAAATGATGGCTGTAAAGATGCTGAGGCATTTGACTCCAGGAATTAATATTTGCGTAAAAGATTCATTGTAGCGACTGTGTAGAATTTGAAGTGTCCGGTAGGCTTGGACAAAATCTTCGGGGTCCACATCTTTTATGCTCATCCTATACAATGTGTCAACAAAAATACAAAAAATTAGTTGGTGACTAAATCATTCGCAAATAGGTATAGTAGTATCACAGCGCTAGGAAATTGCTTTTCGCTGTTCAATTACAGATATCTATTCTAAATTAAGTGCACTCTTACCCAAAATATTACTTTACTCTTACATTTACAATTATAGCTTAAGGTAATTGTATAGCCTAAAAATAATCAATCAAACGTAATTACGTAGTCGCGCAAATATTAAATAGACAGTAAATCTACAAGCATTAATAAATGAATACGCATTTCTCATTTAAATTATTCACAAAGGCCAACTTCATTACGGAAGTACTAAACAATGTATGTTATTATTAAGTAACGAAGTTACTTTATGGAAATGGCAAAGCTGTCCGTTCATCCGTCTGTCATTCTGTCTGTCCGTCACCACGATAACTCAAGAACACGTTGAGAGTTCCAAGATAGGGTCAATAGGCCAACTATTTCATGACCTTCGACCTAGTACAGTGACTATTGTGTTAAAATAGCATCAAATAAAAAATGCATTATAATTACTGCTATGCTATTTAGATTTATGTTTGAGAATGAAATGTTTCAAGTCAACCAATTGAACCAATGTTTCAATAAAACGGGAATTGGTAATTGATGTTATTAAGTTATTAATGACTACATGTAGACAGCGGGGTTATACTGCAACTAACAGTGTTACAGTTGACATGTTGATGTTGATGTCATTGTAAATGTCACCGTGTCATAGTTAATAATACAGTGTAGTCATATTCCATTCGTTGCTTCCTTCTGCCGTTGCAAATGGTTTATTATTTATAATTATATATTTATTTATGTAAATATATGTAACCTTTCTTGCATCGAGCTAGTATGTAACTACATTTAAATTGAATATTGAACTCAAAACCTGGTACTTATATTCATTTATATCTTTACTAATCTTAGTTCTGCCTGATTTGGAAATATTAAATTATAATCGGCCGTGCAATATCCTTCTTGTAAGTTGAAATTGTTTGAGAATAAATTAAAATTCGACTAAATATATTTTTATATTCGTATATATCTTCTCAGCGAATTTTGCACGGAAACAATGGACGACGATGAACAAAAATGAATTTTATTATCCATAATTAATAATTAACATAACTGGAATTCGGGTCCAGTATATGTGGACACTAAATTAACCAATGGAAAATATACATATAGTTGAGACTAATAAACAATAAACGTTTAACACGGGTTCAAAATGAGGGTTTTAACTGAAATAGTAATAATGCATCAATAAATTTGAAAAAATGTCTCCGTATTTCGTGCAACGGTTGTTGTACGTTTCAATGTCTAATAAATCTTTAATCTTTTTTAAATGGCTTCCAGATGAGGTTTTCGAATTTTCGATTCGACTTTCCAGTCCAGAGAAATCATCGATTAGCTCATAAAATTGCCCTAACCTGTCCTTAATAGTAAATTAAACTGGAAAATAACAAGGAATAATGTGTACCCAAAAATCAATACTGCGTGAATCACTTTTGTAGACTATTAACAATTTCACTATTAACAGAATCACGTGAGCACACGGATATCCTCGTAGCAAATTCCTCAGCAAAAATGACATTTTCGTAGTTTTCCCGTCAAAACGTAATTTATTTCTATCCCACTTGCGCTACTTGTAGGGAATAATATCTAAAGTAGATGCCAGAGAAAAAAACAATGTGATACCCAATTACGGTGTTTCTATTCACCACCATGATTTTTAATTTTTACATAACCTGATATAACTATTGAAAAATGGGAATAGTTATAATAAAAACATCAATGCTCTGTACGGTATTATTTTGCAACCAAATACTTAGTAAAAAATGTACCGATTGTCAGTTGACTTTGAAGACAGTCCCAATAATATTTAATCAAGAATAACAAATTAAATTATAATTATGAAGTCTCTCGTAGAATTATAGGATATTGAGAATACTAATTGTACATTATACGTTTAATTAGTAATTATGTGGTTTTATTAGAACGTAATTTTCGTTCGATATTCGTTTCAATTAACACAAGTCTCACAAGTGCTATCAATTAATGGTTCTGTATATAGTTGAATGCCATAAAATTACTGATCACGGCAAATAGTCGCAGTTGAATGCATTGTATTTAACAGGATGATTGATATTCTATACACGCCATGAAGAATAAACCGATTCACAGTTAAAATATATATACATTGCATACCATTTCACCCACCTATTATTTTTCTACTTTTGTTGCCGCTGTCTGATGCACCAAAAAAAAGCTATTCCTTTTCATTTGGAATGTGCTTTTCAAATATTAATGACCACTTTCAATTAAGGCCACTCTTACCCAAAATATAATATTGTATCTACGTATGGGCTAACCGGGCTTCAGCCCCCCAATTCCGAAAAAAAGGGGTTGTCGGAAAAAATTTAAATTGCATTAAATCCACCGATATTTACTAAACTTGCACTCCCCATTTATATTTTTCTCAAAAGAAAATTTCATTACCCAAGTACCCCTAACGTGCGTTATTATTCGTCTGAACTATTTTTCATGGAAAGGTGTAGGTGATGATGAACACAAAAAGAATAATAAAATCCAGTTCACGAAAATTAATTTTATTGGCTGTTATAATTCATTATTCATATAAATACCGAATTCGACTAAGAAGCAAATAAGTGGACAGTAGATTTAACAATGGAAAATAGACATAATATAGTTGCGACTAAAAGTCATCAACATTAAAAGTTACTTTAAAATGCAAATTTTGACACCCTTTTAAAATGATATTCACCAACAGATTCGATAAATATTCCAGAAATTGTTTTTGACCCTGAAATACTTTTAAGATATTCCATCACTTTCTCTTCTCTTTCGTAATAGGATTCTTCCGGGCATCATCGCGTGTATTATTTTCAGTTGACTCTATTAGTAACATTTCCAGATTTTGAATCACAAAATGAAGAAATTTGACATATTAACAAAACAAATTTAACTAAAATAATATTTTATCCCGGTTGCATCCAAGGGCGTACTCAGGGTCTAGCCTTGGAGGAGGCACGACCTAATAAATTGACTTTGGGAGATGCAACAGCAAAAACTCAAAAAGGGGTATATACGGCGTTCAAAATAAATAATTTTTTTCGAATTTTGTTGGGAGGGCTTTTTGTCAAAATGCGTCACTCTTGGTACGTCCTTAGGTACATTTACATTTAACTGTTTTTATTTCACACAACTTACCGATATTACTGTTGGCCGGAATTATTCAAGACGTTTGACGTAAATATCTTTCATTAAAATTCTGAAAGAAAGTAAAACATCTGTTTTTCAAAATGATAAATGCAATGTGGTGCATTAATTATATTTATAACGAGTGTTAGACGACTTTTTATATTTTGTGACTGTACAAGCAGCTTTTAGCTTATTAAACAAAGATTAATTTGCTTTTTTACGTTTGTAAGCCATGTCATAGAAATTGTGCGTGTTTCATACCTGATATGATTCCAACTTCTGTTCCAGTCGATTTAGCTGAATCATAATTCCATTTCGTTTATATGCCGAGTCATTCTAAAAAGGTGCAGATAAAAGTTAATAAATGTGTTGTCGTTAAGTATAAAGTGTTGAAATAAAATAGCGCGTTTTAATAAGTTTCTTACGCTATGCGTTTCGATGCTTTTTTCGATTTGATCCACTTTAGACACCAGTCTACTTAACTATCATAACAGAAACACAACAATATCATGTATCATTTTGTACATAACTTTGGATTTTTAGTTTGGCCCCACCATTGTCAACTTAACATTTTTGGCACACGCATTATAGGATACAAACGTTCCCTTAATGAAAATTATACTCGATCAATTCATGAAATTAATTATATGCATAGACGTAATAAAACTTTATTGTGCACTATGCTCTCTCAAAATTCATCTAGTTAAAAAAAGTATAAATACATCAAACTTTACAAATTGCATTTCAGAAAAAATATGATGATGCTTTTAATGAAATTTTTTTTTAAAGTATATTAGTCATATATATGTTTTGTTTATGACTAACTATATCTTCTACTAATTTTTTACAATATATTCCAGACGACTACTGACGGTAGAATTGTCATTCTCATTCCCAACGGCTGACACGTAAGTAACTACTCCTTGTAGTAGAATAACTAAAAAATACGCAATTTTAATAATGTTTCTAAGCATTTTACTTTGCCCGTAAGTATATTCCTTTTTGACACAAATAAACAACCGAGAATTGAAAAATAAATGAATACTCCTGTGATACTTTAAATATAAACTTAAACAATATTGGGTGAAATAAAACATTTCTATCTGCATTATGTCCGATACGAGTTTGTGTATATTTGGATAACATTTTTAAATAAACGACATCAAAGGAAGTGGTTACCTAAACCTTCACTCGCATCCTGTTTTCCTGTAAACTACAATTTAAAAATAACTGAACCAAAAAACCTACAAGAAATAAATGCGATATTAAAATACGGCTTAGGTACAACTGCAAAATGAAGTTGCGTATAATATTAGTATTCCATTCCATTATAAAACCACGGTAATCTTTTTTCCATTCATTCACTAGGACAATAGCATGCGGAAATACAATGAGTGTTTAAATCGATTTTTATTTATAGATTTATACAGCGGATAAACCGCAAGAACAAGAATGTCTCGTTTAATTTTAAAACTGGGACATCTGATAATACGACGGTATTAAAAAGCAATATACCTACTCAAACCTATTGCATTTAGTATAAGGTTGGTAAAATCCTATATGTATAATATACTTATAAAATGAAATTGCATAAAAACTCATTAAAATTGATCGGAACATACGTAATGAAGTTTTTATGCATAATAGCACTCACTCTGCACGTAATGAAAAACGTATTTTTATATTTATCACATCACCCACTTGATAAATTACTTGCATGTGTTTACTTTCATGTTCATTCTGTAACAGTGTATTTGCGTTAACAGGTATGAGTATAGCGTAATTTCGGAATCCGGAAGACTCTCCTGTGTTGCTCTTATTGGGAAGCTGCCAACATGCGAATCTGTTAAATTGGTGTTTTGTTATTTTAGCTAAGTGGAAGTGTCTTGTCTTTCCTTCATTATCTCTGCCAAGAATTAAATCTTTTGACCTCACTAGCCATGAATGGGTTCAAACATTATTGGCACTTTGACCAAGTTTCTGCATTTGCAGCCAACAACCGAGTAAATTAACCGAAAACAATGACACAACGTATTTCACCGTTTAAACAACTCCATGGGTATCTATAAATGCAATTAAACCCACCATGGGCTAACTTGTAGACTGAAAAGCTACTAATTTAATTAAACATAATAAACTGAAGTACAATACACGCTATATTATTTTTGTCAACATTCGTTCATGTTAAATTGCTGCTACAATACTACGTACTACAATGTCTCACGACATTTCAGGCAGGTGAAGCGAAGGTGTGTTAAATTTCTTTTACCACTTCGAAATCAAATTTTTAATTAAAAAGTCACGAAATGCATTTAAAATCAAAAATACTTAATAGTGCTTGTAATAAGGTTCAATTTTGTAGTTTGACAGTTTAATTTAATTTTAAATAATTTGATAGTTTTACAAATAAAATTCACAATTTGTTACAATATCTTATTTTTGAATGAATAATTATCAATATTGTGGTAGGTATGGCTGGCGCTATGAATGGCTTGAGTAATATGTTGGAAGAAAGTTACGATTTTCCGATAAAGATATTAAAGTTATAAGATATTGTTAATAATATGTAAGAGTAATAGGTATTAGGGAACTTAATTTAAAACTGTGTAAGCTGTAACATTGTTTTCATGTTATAATTTAGAAATTTTTTGTATTATGTAATTTAGGTTAATGAAAATGTTTATAGGGATGATTAAGATTAGATTACAGCGGGGTTAATTATACACGGATAGATTAATTTTTCAAGGATCATATTGGTAGATTATAAGATAAAGTCACATTTCTTGTAATGTCATTGGGTGTTTAAAGGGGAAAATACGGTATTATTGTGGAACGAAAGATAAATTCATAATTATTTCATATAACGCGTCTGCTGCTCAGTCTCAATCTCAATTCAATTTCCCCGGTCCTTTTGGCTACTATAGGGGATAAATTAGCAACACGGCAAACGGATAGAAACGGATAATGTTTAAATTTAGATTTAGCCACAGCTAAAAAAGTTTGTTGTTCTGTTTTCTTAGTCCTGCTCTTTTAATCTTCATTCTTTCTTACCTAATATTGTTTTATACCTCAGTCTCAGTTAGTAAAATAATTGTTTGTAAGTTGTTAATCACAACTTACGTTATCAGTTACACAATATTTTGTGCAGTTCTGTCACTCACCTCTAATGTGTGTGTAATATTATCTTCAACATTAATTTGTCGGTATGTCACAACTACATACGTCTTTGTCGCATACGTTTCACATGAAATATTTTGCTGATAGTTATATTACACCTGAAACAAACTGCACCTCCCAAGAACCAAAGATTACGTAAACACTGACATATTATTCAAAAACAACATTTTAATAGTTCTGTTGCATTAAAATAAAATAAATATTTATAAGTTCAATATTAAATTGCATAAGGGTGAGTCTACGATAATAAAGGATCCTTTATCACAACTTGGTGAAAAAAACATTCATACTACTCGAAATATTCAGAATTCACATTTTATATTTCTATGTGACTATATCACACAGTTGAAAAATTTTAATTGCATACGATGGTGGAAATTTATATTTGTGAATCTCTTGTTCTTTTCATAGCACTACAATTTTCGTAAAATTCATACAGTTTTCTGCAATATTCTTACATTCTCAAAAATTTTTCTGTAATTAATTCAGAATATTTTGTTCGGAATTGGCAGAATTTCTGTTTTTAAAGGTTTATGCTGTAAATATTCAAATTGGCAGGAAAAAGAAGAATATTTAATCGGTGTATAAATGATTTAATTCCGGTTTTTATATGAAGTCAATATCTTTCGACACTTTTCACACTTTCAAACCATGTTGCACCGCCTACTTGTCAGTCAAAGTTTTTGCAGTCGCAATATAACCTAATTTTACGCACACGTGCATGAAATTCTTAATTTCATGCCATGATATTAAGTTACTGAAAATTTTTGGCTACTCTACTGCTGCCTACAGTATATACATTATGTGTTTACCCATTTTAAAATGCTAATATTCATATAAATAGTGGTTCTGAGTTTCAATTCAAACGTAAAGGCTTAACTTTAGAGTAGTTACCGTTTTTTTAAATATTTTTATTCTAGGTTCCATTCCTTGAACCTAGAATTGAGTGCTTCCTAAGCATATGAGCAATTTAAAAACTGTTGTGTAGTTTAAAAAGGAAGGCCTTGTCTTTGGAATTGTTTATTTCAATGTAAAACCAAGTTTAAATATTGTATATAGTTTACTTTTCGTCAAATCAAAAAAAATGTAACAAAAAAGTAGGAAGTTGGGAAATTTTATTCCAATATTAACACTGTCATTGCGATTTTAATATTCGATAGGGGCAAAAATATTAGAAAAATATATATTTTTAAAGTGGCCTTATTTTGTTCTTTTTTGGTTTTTTCAGTGCAATTTCCATTCCAAATTACTTCCAAGTGCTCAAGTTTACATTCCTATTAAATTAAAGCGAGTTAAAGTGAAGACATGGTTGTCTTCAGCAACATTTCAAGATTTTGTTGCATTCTGTTGCTGCTGATTGGCTTTGCATCTAGTGTACCTTTTCCTCAGTACGAAAATGTGGAAATTGAAGAGGTGGATGAGGACATAGATGAACCTGTTGAGGAAACTCAGAAAACTGAATTGGTTGGAGAGACGGTGGCTACTCCAGATACTGCAACACTGTTTAAAGTCCCCCAAAATTACAGTCTACACAAATCTCCCCCTTTAATTGACAACATGGCAATTCCCGTGGAAATGGGCGTCTTAATTTTCAACGTATTTGACATCAGGGAAATTCTTGAAGAAATTAGTTTAGAAATGAATTACAAACTCCAATGGAAAGACACAAGATTGATGAATTGGACCAAAAACATAGAACCGGGACAAAAATATGCCGTGCTCAATTTAGGATTAGTTAACAAAATTTGGCATCCTGATATCTTCATCGACTATGTTAAAAGGGTTACGCAACCAATGCTCATCTCACCTGCAGCTTCCCTACGGATTTACAAAGATGGTTAGTTCATTTTTTATCTCACCCACATTTTTTTCCTTTTAAATAAACTGTTAACTGACATTTTCAGGTATTTATAGTAAATATTACCATTTCCTTGACGTTTACACTTTTGTCTTTGAATTTTAAATAATATTTCAATTATAATAATATTTAAATAATAATTTAATAAGAATATTTTAAATAATACTAAAAAATGTATATTTTCGACTATAATTGTAATTGAAGTAAGAAGTATAATTTTATTAGCTCGTTTGACTGGAATAATTACCTAATATAAATACCAACGGTAATGGGGGTTGCAAGAAATTGTTTATGAACTTGTTTATGTCTTTGTCTTAATGTAAATTTGTTGATGAGTTGATTTAGGTGATTGGTGAAATTAATTTTAATTGCGCCAATGATCATTATTGCACAACAAATATTTAAGAAGAGTAGCTTTTGCCAATTTCATATACAGTGGGTATACAATTAACTTAATTGAATGCAGTGCAACAAACCAAAGAAGAGAATGAAATGCAAACAATTTCTAAAAATAGGTTTTAATCTGTCAATGTGTATAAAATAAAACGATCAATAACAATGAGACGTTATGCCTCAATAGCTGGTTTCAAAACAAGTTGCAAACAGTTTAACTATTTGGCTCAACATATAATTTGTTATGCAGTAATGACAAAAACCTAAATACCACTTTAAAATATTGCCTTTACAATTGCAAATTACACAGCTCGTGAAAATATTTGCGTTTAATTAATTATTAAAGGACTACAAAGTCTCATTTTGTAAGTAAAGCATTATTCAAGAAAACACAGGCGGAAAGCCAAAAAGGACAGAACAATCATAATAATATAATTGAACATCAAATTTAATGACTGGTATCGTACATGTGGTTATAATTATTAAAAGATTATCATTAATATTAAAAAAATATTTAAACGGTTGGTAGTAAAAATTCTGTAGTTTTATGAGACAGTCGATGATATCTCTGGAATGTAATATCAAAATGAAACTTCTAATTTCACGCTGAAACTGAATGATAAGGTTCTATCATAATGAAATTTTTATTTTTTCGAAAAAAAACTGTAGAAATGAAATAGAAATACTTATTGTTGGAATTTTAAAACCTTTGTAAAATATTGAAATTACTAATTTGGAAAAATTGTTTAAGTTTTTTGAAGAAGTAAATATTCAACGATAAAAATTGTAAAAAAACATACTTAGCAATTTGTTATAAATATTTAATATTGTTTTTGTGTGTGTAGTTTTATCCCAGTTAATTGTCAGTTTGATTCATTTATAATCGCGTTGAAGTTTAATTCGTGGGTTGGGAGTCAAGATAAATGAGATATTTTGTCCCTATAAATAATTTAGTGGAAAAACTGTAATAAAACCACAGTCTTGAATGTTTTGTTTGTTTATGTTGCAGGATCCGTAAGATATTCGGCGAGAACATTGATTGTGTTAACCTGTCGGATGGATTTCCACTATTACCCAGCTGACACACAAGAATGTAACGTGACGATTAAGAGTTACGCCTTTTCTGACAGTCAAATAGCTCCCTCGTGGAAAGACGGAATTGGAGCTCAAATGGCAAAAAGTATGAACTTGCCCAACTTTGACATAACCATCACAACGCACCCGGACTTTGTTCAAGTGACGAAAACGAATAATTACACCGCTCTCAGTTTTGGGCTCCGTCTTCGGCGTAAACTCAGCTACCACATTATTCAGACTTACGTTCCCAGCACGCTTTTCACTTTTGTGTCCTGGCTGTCGTTTTTGGTTCCTCCGGAAAGTACTCCGGGTAGAATGGCCATTTGTGTCACCACACTTCTCACTGTTACTGCCATGTTCGGTTCTGTCAAACTAAACACTCCGAATGTGAGTTATATCAAAGCACTTGACATTTGGATGTTCATGTGCATTATTTTCATCTTTATGGCTCTGGCGGAATTTACCATGGTCTTGCAGCTCCGAAGCAAGAAAGTCGTGAAAAAGGAAACTAAAGAAGGTGAACCGCCAAGTTTGTGGACGAGGATTAAGAATTTCTTTGCAAGAGTGTGCAGATGTTGTAAAAAAGAAGAACCCGAGGCGGAAAATTCTGTAGCACTTCCTCCCGTGGTTGAAAATCCGAATAAATATTTGGAAAGATCACAAACGATTGAAAGATATGCTCCCAGATTGGTGCTTTTGGCGTTTTTGGGATGTATGGGCATTTACTGGCCTTTCTTGCTCATTAGGTCTAAATATTTCGAAATGAACTTGGATCCCGACACAATGTACAGTGTGTAATTCAATTTATGAGCTTATTAATTTGAATATTTTGATGAAACTGACACTTAATGTACAGAATACTCTCAAAAATATGATATTTCTCGTCAAGCTGTTATAATATCATTATAGTCTACATTTTCACATGTATTTCATGCATCTTGCTTAACTTTGCTCACAAAGTCAACCCATATCCAAGTACCTCTACCTATTTTAACATTTTATGTGTTAGTCATGTATATGATCCTTTGTGGATAGCCACTTTTGTTACAATGGGCTTTCATGGTAATTATTGTATTATTTACTATAATATGAACACTCATGTATTGATATATTTAGTATTAAGTTTTACAGTTTAACAGTTTCATTGTGTCTGTAAATGTTCAGCAATATTGTATGTATTATATAAACTCATATATACGTAGATAACTGTGGTAATAATTATTTAACTAATTTAAATTATTTACAACCAAGTACGTCAAGTAGATTGGTAAACTATTTACGGTTGAATTCCTTTTGGATCCTTATTAGTGACCAACAAATCCATGTATTATCGTTTTCGTCCGGTCCATGGAATTATTACGTGTGTCAATTCTAAGCAATTTACTTATTGTTAGATGTAGGCACAAAAAACCACAAATTGGTATACACGGTGATTTAATTTGGTGTTAAAATATAGTTTAAAAATTTAATAATGATTTGAATTTTGAAATATTATAAAGGTTGCTTGTAGATGATATTATTAAATGCAATGCTCAATAAATCAACTTCACTTTTGTGTTTTAACTGTAATTAAATATTAATTGGGATATCTAATATGAATGGTGATTTGAATTAAAATAAGGATTCTTAATATTAGTTTTGAAACTACTTTATCCAATTAAATGAAACAAATGCATGCTTTCGCAATATTTTTTTCGCAAATCATGAATACATTTTATCCCATATAACTATAACCAAATCGAAAACAATTCAGTGTTTCTATTAATAATATTTCATTTTCTACAAGTGCATGTGTAATGGTTATTAATGGTTAGGTACATCAATTACACCTGGATTGAAATTGCATGTGAACAGAATAATTATATTATGTATTTCATGTAGGTATTTATCTGTATAATCTTATTTTTACTTTATAAATTATGCAGTTTGCAGTTTACTAGCACATCTCATCAAGTCTGTGTAGCACCTGCAGACAAGATACAGATAATTTATAAAATAATTATTAAAATGTAGCAAGTTCCGTGAGACAATCCTATTTACACTTACGTTTTGATATCTCACTGTAATAGTATATATTAAGCGAATATAATTTGCCATCTTTCATTTGTCAATTTATGATTTGGAAGTAACTACTTTCTGATATAGTTGTTGCAAAAGATTCTGACAAATATTTTTTGTCAAATCACTTAAGTGCAAAAGTTTCGTACGCGAAAAATGTGATAATTTTTAGTTTCAAGACTGCAAGTAATCAGAAATTTATTGTAGGAAGACCAAATTCAGATTACCAAATTTTGATTTTATTTACCTTTGATATACGTAAATTCACAATTTCATTTTTTTATTGCTTTCATGAATATTCCTGAAATTTCGACATACAGCAGTTTGAAATTAATATATTTTATTATGTAAGATGTGTCAGATTATGAGTTTCTTAAGGTCTTAAACAAATGCTCAATAAGTGACAAATATTTGGTAAAAAATATTTAAACTAATATAAAATATTAACTTGTAACAAATGAATGATTTGATGTACTAGGCGAAGGTAAAATAATTGCTTTTGATTCATCTACTCATTTGGTAAACTAGAAGTAGGAGCCTTGATGTACTCCTTGAATCCGTGGTACACGACAGTAGCAAGGTGTCCCAGGCCAACATTAGCTACTCCATCTTTGATCAGTGTTATACTGGCACTGCAGCTAAAACCTAAAGATGTGGTGGAACAGGAGACGAGGCTGATCCCTTTTGCTACTGGTGCACGCGTCTTTAATAAATGTTGATTGATTGGTTCAGTTCTATACCATACTGATGCTTCCGTTTCTCCAGTTTTCTCCTGGAAACTTTCACTAATCAAAAATTCGTTTGGGCCGTTGGAATTTAATGAATGTTGCAATTCCATAGTCTTGGTGATCCCGACAATTAAGATGATTTTCAATAGGAAGTGAATCATTGGATTAGTAAATGTCATTCTCTGAAAGTAGCAACATTATTATTTATTACATTCCTGTGTCAATATTTATGACCAATCACACTAATCAGCATAATATTGTTGACAGATTACTGTAAAGCAAACTTTGATGGACTTGGTAAAAACTGCTAATTGCAATTGAAAAAGGATGGAAAAGATTGAAAAGAAATCCATGTTTTCGAATTTTTCAGCTTCTTATTTTAAAGATATTATTAGATATAGCTTATGTATCTTTTTACGATAATTTTACTTATTACTTACATCATGTTTTGTTTCAGACTCAAAGAAATTAAATACGTAAAGGAAATTGTACATGTCTTAATTCACATTTTCCACAAAAAAAATCAGATTCTCTGAACATGGCAACATTGGTATTAAAAATGTGAGAAAACAATTATAAATGTTAACCACGAGACGAGTTAATATCAATACCAATAATATTCTATAAACACTTTGTTAGATATTGTTTGAGTGAGTGACACATCTGAACGAAAAAGTCGGAGCTCGGAGCTGCAATTTGGTTTAGCTTTAGGTGAGAAAGTTATAACAAATCTGGAAATATTAATGTTTGATAAAGTTTTACTTTAAGTTACCTTAAAAGTGACAATATGTTTCCTGTTTTCTTATATGTAATCTTTTGCTTTCTCTCTTACAGAGTAGAAGTTTCTGTGAATTCAAAAACACAACTAATATAATAACTAAACTTAATACTTAATCAAGAGTTGAAATAGAGCTAGCCCTGCAAGTACACTTCAAATAATTTAGTATATTATATTTTCCGAATATCTTCAAATTTTAAATAATTATCTCAAATACAGTGTTAAATATGGAGTACCTACTATCTATAAACAGCTAACATTACTAATCTTTACGGTGTCGAAACGAGAATATTTTTGTGTTTCTATTTATTACTTATACATTTGCACTGCAGTGAAATAAAAAAAGACGAACTTTAGCATGGAAAGGTACGCCTGTATAGATAAGTCATAAGCATTGTATGCTTGCATTCGTTGGCTTTTTCAATTTAAAAATACATTTTACCAGGAAAAAGGAATTAACATGTTACTTAGGCCCATATTTGGAATACCTTTGTATAAGGTCGAAATATTTCTGATATTATGTTTGGTGAAATTAATGTTTGTATGTAAACATTGTTTCCATGTTGGTCCTGAACGAAGTGAATTGATTCCTACCTTTAGATTTCTATATTTTTTGATTGAAGCAGTAATGTAATAAATAAATGTGTCCTCAAGTCAGGCACATTGCCAGAAAGGGGTGGTTTAGCACCCCCTTCCTAAGTGTATGATCTTAAAATAGATATTTTATTGATTTTGCAGAGAGTAACCATCATATTATGCAAACAAATTATACATCAAGATTTTAAATAGGAAGAAAAAGCTGCAAATGATATAATTCGTCTCTCTTTTTATATTCGTTAAAATACTACAATGTAGCTGTCAAAAACATTTCATAACATAGAAAACTGTTTACTTCAATTTGTGTTTTAACTGTCCGTCTATTCAGGAGTTGAAGCCTAATGAGGCTTAAACACAAAATTATATATAGTCGTTTCAATAAAATATGTCAATTTGTTTGATGCACATTTTTGGAAAGCTTGGGTTGGAGCTGATATTTTTGCTTGTATGCTTTATGTTAAACAAATCGTCTTTCTAGAAAAAGCTTATTACTCTATTTTAGGCTGTAAATTAAAATCACAAACATTCATTAAACCAGAAGATTTAATCCGCAATAAAATGAAGTGTTATATCTTATTGTTTCCTACTGAGCACCCTCAACTTTCAACCCGGCTACATACCTGCCTGAGGTTCATCGTTAACGGATGGCAACAGAATTGTGATGAAAATAAAAATCGTTTCGTGTTCAAATATAAATTTCATGCTTGGACATTTATTACCAAAACAAATGTCAATACTTGCTAGTGGATAATGTTTCTGATTGTGAGAATTTTCTCAAATATTATTACTCAACTCAAATTGAAAAAGGTCGGCCTATTTTTATTTTATAAATGGTTTTCATTCAGAAATATTTGACTAGAAAAGCAAGAAAAAAAAATAAACTTCTTAAGTCGAATTCGCGTAGCAATAATTATAATGTATTGCATATTAAATTTGAAGGTCTAATAACAGTAACTTGTTACTTGACCGATTGACCCCATCTTCCAACTTAGCCTGGTCACCACAGGTATATGACCTGCCTTTGATCCAGATATCTCAAGCCTCTTTTGAGTTATATTTTTGTAAAGGACCAAGAGACATACAGCTTTTATACACAATTTACACAAAGTAATTTCGTTACCTAATACACCATTTTGGCCTAATCAAGTGGCCGAGTAAATGTATCAAGCATATTTTTCGTATTTTATTACACAATTATTTTATTGAACACGATTGAACGATTGATTGAACGATTGACGGCTACAATAGGTTTGTGTTATGTGAAGCATATTTCTCGTATTTTAATACGTAATTATGTAATAGAAGCACTCTATACGATTGAACAGGATTATTAGGTTTGTATTAAGGGAACCATATTTTTCGTATTTTATTACGTAATGATTTTATAGAAGCACTGTAAAAGATTGATTGAACAGGAAAAGTAGTTCAGTCATCAATGCTCAAGTGTCAATGCTTTGAATGCGATCTGGAGAATAAAGCGGCTTTGCAAACTTTGACCTTTGAACCGCTCCTTCTCAACCTTTCAGTTGACTCTAATCCTCCATTACTATTACAAAATCCTAGATACACACTTGAATCGGATACTTTGTTGCACTCGGTTCAAATTCAGTGGCGTAAATTCGGGTGTGCAAAAGGTGTCCGACACCCGGTCAGCAGGATAGAGCGGTAGCAAACGCCTTCAGTGTACACTTATTATTTCCATTAGTACTGATTCCAAGTTGCAAAGTTTATTTGCAGGGGGAAATATTGTGATCTTCAACCACAAAATTATTGTATTTATTTTGCAATTCCACCACATTAAATGTGCATGCTTTTATACAATCCTATGCGAATTGTAGTTAAGAGTGAACTTAGATAATTCATATAATATGTGAATTATAATTTTTGTCAATCAAAGGTGGTTGATATTTAACTTCTCATAATGTCAAAAAGTAAACAACCCAGCCACCAGCAGTTTTTCTAACCGTAAAATGGCTAAAGTTAAACGTAATAAATTGGTTGTAAATTAAACACTTCCGATTTATTGCATCGGGTTAATATTAAAACCAGGGGCGTATCTAGAAAGTTGTAATGGGAAAGGGAGGGGGGGGGGGGGGTGGGGGGGTTCGAGCCGTGTAGGAGGAGCTGAAAGCCCAAAAACGTCAAAATTTGCAGCCGAAAACTAATTTGTTTATTTATTTTATTCATCTGATAAATTGTAGTTGTGTAGTTTCGAATGTAATAGAATTTAATATTAATTATAATATAGGAAAGGCTGGAAACCAATCAGTCTCATTTTTACTATATTTCGATGTTGTGTTGAATTGTACTTACAAGCTATCTCCAGAGATTGATAGCTTGTTATCAAAGAGCCCTTTTACAATGTTAACTTATGGTCAGATTTTGAGAAATGAAATTATGAAAATAAACAGCAAAAAATTTATTATCACATACATTCGGCTCTTTGATTCGTGATGAATCGATTAGTATTAATTCATACGTTTATCTATCATAGTCAACGTATTCCTTTCATTATAATGTAATATAATAATAGCACATATTAACAAAAATATATTACATTACAACTAGATTTATTGATATTGATTGTTATAGGTAATAGTGTACTGGAGACCTACCTACTTTATTATTTGCATTGTACGTAATATTATTTAATTAGTTATTAGAATCACATTCTTTGAACAGTGCAAAAGTAAATTGAATGTTGTTATTTTGAAATCACATGCTCAACGTTTACCGAGGCTGGCGCAGAAGAGAGGAATGATTTTTATTGTTCGTGAAACAGACCACCCAACTCGCATTTCCATCTGTCGTCGTTTCGTCGTGCTGAGTCTGTCTTCTGTTCAGTGTTGGTCAGATTTGATATTTTGAGTTCAGTATTTCAGTTTTGGTGATTGGAGGGTGACAGTTTGCAGTTCCTTTCAATAATTATTAAAACATTCCGTTGTCCGTTAATTGCAATTTTGACAATAAGCTTCTTTTCTTGGATGATCAACTGTGACTGAAAAGACTAAAGGTAAGAATCCAGTTGAGAGTTTATTGAGACCGACAAAGACCGCGCGGAGTTAAACATAATTTTGTTGTATTTAATATTAATTGTGTGTGTCATTTGTTTTTTTATTATTTTTTTCGATCCAGTTAACGTGAAGTTAAAGCGAAAAGGACCACAACTGATTCCTGATGATTTCCAGCCGAAAATAAAATTTCACATCACTTTAAAGTCCAAATATCTAAATTAACTTAATTGCCCGGTAAAATTGTTTGTTAAATTATACGCCACAGCCGCCACACCATATACCGAATATCATTTTATTTATTTAGTCAAAAATAATCAAAAACTCAAATACAATATTTTTCATTAAATGTTTTTAGAATAATGGAGGAATCAGACTTTTCCGATACACCGTGCACACCTAAACAAGCAATAAGAAGGGCTCCGAAAAGAAGGTAAATTTTTTACAATAATTTATTTTCATCAATAAATGATAAGAATAATGCGATTGGAAGTGCCGAACGCAAGTGTTAAATTGATTGCTAGAGTGAACTAATAATATGACTTCTCTAAATTCCTAATCAGTGTTTAGCGTAAATAATAGTTAAACATAACTCTGATAAAATTTGTATTTCCATTTTAGTTAATTTTTTAGGCTTCTACCAATATCGCAATAAATTTATGAATAATTATTTTGATGCCTTTGTATAAACAATTATATTTTAATTAGATATAGAGCTGCAGCTACTGGACGTGTAAGAAAGTCTCAAAAATGCAAAAAGAACAATTCTGAAAAGAAAAAAAACAAGACTATGGTACACAGCGTGCACAGAATTTCCATCAAAACTGTAAAAGAAGCATTGAAAAAGGAAGCACGAGACAACTTGACGGAGCGAGAGATAATTGATCACATTGTGAAGTTAATTAACTTAAAAATGAAAGTTGAGAGCAAATATCAGCAGACTGGAGAAGTCCAACAATTGAACGGATATCAAGTTGTCCTTTACTCTTCCAGAGTTTTGTTGGAATTTATTAGACGGATTAGCGATTGAAGACGAACATGGTGTTTTATACAATAGAATTGCGTTCTTTTACAAAAAAAGAAAAATTTACACCTCCACCACGAGATTTGCTTGGAATGCTGTTCACAACTTCTCGGACTTCAATTTCCCGAAAGTAATCGCCGCTCGACTGCTAAAAGAGGAAGGACCGATCAAATGTTCACAGACAAATCTTGTCGGAATCGACAGATCGCAGACACAATGCAAAAAAACTGAAGATGGGACCAATCCCCTGGACGTGCAAAAACTACGTACACATTTCGTGGCGGAGTGTCGGCCTAACAGCTCAATATACGGATTGAATTTGAACTGTTTCCAAATAAACCAACGTGGAGACCCTAAGAATAAAATAAAAGTCGCGTGTGGAGCTGCCTTTGTGCGAATACAAACCCAAATGAAAATTTCTGAACTCATATCTGTTTTGCCGCATTATACTAAAATTGTAAATGGTGAGAAGACATATCTTCATGGGTTAGAAGAACCTGAAGAAGAAGAAGACACTACAGTTTACGAGCAGGAATTGGATCCGGTTTCAGCTCAGCTGAACGCTACATTAAACCTCAAACTGTTGGAAACCATTCAAAACGCCATTAAACATGCTCGTGTGGAACCTGATCTGCACAATTATGATTTATGTCACAAGCACACAGAAGATTACACTGTGGCATCAAAAATCGTTTTGAAATATGGAAAAGTAGATATAATATCCTTGCCTCCAAATGCAACATTAAGTCAAATAATTGTGGCTTCTTCCAAATGGTCCAAGACTTCCTCCTTGAAAGAAAATTTGAGACAATTGTCCCACTCCTCAAACGACGCATTTAATGCCGTATTTCAGAAATTTAGAATTGGCTTTCAATACAATGGAGTAGAAAAATACTCAGAGAAAATTTTGAACTATATTGAAGGAGATATTATCCACGACGAGCACGTGTATTGGAAAGTCAACTCAAAATGGTGTTCTGTGAACAATATGATTGGAGTGCAGATAAATTTCCAGGAGGTGTTATCAAAGCATTTGCTCACAAAATCCCACAATAATTTTCTTCAACTAAGAAATCCTTGGCCGACAAACGCTTCGAATTCAAGAGGTGCAGATCGCTTAAAAGACTACATCGGACTCTACAAAGCTGATAATAATTTTTTCTTGTTTCAGCATTTTGTTTCTCAAGAAGGATCACCACAGTCTCAACGAAGAGGATCGATAAAATTATATGATCTTTTAAAAATTGGAAAAGACGGCGATATTTCAATTTATTTCATTCAAAATGGTTTCCGTGCCATAAGAAATGCTTCCATGCGGATAAAAGTGTCGTTAAATGCTGTCAATAGAGCCACCGACCTGAGCGGAAACAATACTTCTGTTTCTTACCAAGTGCTGAAACAGAACTATGAAATGTATTTGCAAAATGATTTGTTTAAAGAAAAATTCCCCAATTTTATGGATTTTCAAAAAGGTTTAAAAAATGGCACCGTAGTATTTGCAATTGTTGACTCACAGGAAGAACTGGAAAATACAATTGACAGAAGTTTGAATCGAGAGAAGGACTTGCCATCTGAATTAAAATTGCAGGACTTGGAAGACTTTTTGGAAGCAAGTTTCGTGGGCATGGACAATGAAAATCTTTCTGATTGGAGGACGGATTTGAAAAAATATATTGGAAAGGAACATTATGGACGAAATGAAATTCCGGAAGCAGCAAAGAAAATTTATATGGAGTTGAAGGATTTTGGATTGATTCAAGAAAATGACGTTGTAACTAATCAGCTTCTGGTCTGCACCAAAAATGAGTTTGAGGATACGTTTTTCAAGGATCATTCGCATTTACAAAAATGTGTGTACGATTTTATTAAAAATAACTATCAGAGTGCATACCTTCACCTTTTGCCTAAGTTAGAGTTGATGGAGATTCAGAAGATCGTGAAACATGAGTCGTTCGTATTTAGCATTTGCGAAATTCCGTTGGCCGAATGAATATTTCATGTAAATGATTTTGATTGTAGTAACGTGTAACCAATATAATATAATTTAGTTATTAGTCTTTCGTGCCAAGTTAAAACATGTGTTAATGAATTAAATGTATCTAAGACTGATATTTGTAATTTTGTAGAACATTCGTTCTTGTTTAGAATGCCGTTGCATTAGCTTTAAACATATCCTTGTGTTCATTTATTACTAATAATCTAAAAAAGTCCTCAAATGTTTTTTTTTGATTTCTATGTTGTACTAAATGGACCACATGTTATAGTAAATATATTTCAAATGCATTTAATAAATTGTCGAATTATCTACATAATATTTACATGAAAGTTTGTATTTTCAGTTTACAAGTACATAGTACAGTTTCATGAAAGTTTACAATTACATTTATCCAATTGTAAGGTTAAGATTATTTACGAATGGGAAACTAATTTCTTTTGAAATCTGCCAAGCATTTAAAATCATTACGTTCCAAGGTTTATTCTCAGACCCATATGAAAAAGTTAGCTCGTTTTTTACCAGTTCTTTAATGTGTAAAAAAGCATTTAGTTATCAAAATAGATTAATTAATTACTGCTAGGAGTTGCAACTTGTGACTATTAATTTTTGTATAACATTTGCTATAACTATAACATAAGGTATAACATTTGATCCGCTGTGAATTTTCATTGTCAAGAATTGTGCATTGTCTTGAGTTTGACCTTTGAGATCCTTCTTCAACCTTCCAGATGACTCTAGTCCCCCGTTACAAAATCATAAGTACGCTCTTGAATGGGATACTTTGTTTTAACATTTCAAATTATTTATTTATTCTATACATTTGATAAATGGTAGTCCTGCGCATTTCGAGTGTAACAGAATTATTTATAATCAAGGAAAGGCCGCAAAACAATCAGTCCCTTCTTTTTTACAATACTTTGCGGTGGTGGTGTCGGTGTCTCTTCTAAAATTCAAGATTTGAAGCTGTAGCCCCTCCATAGTCCAATCTAGGGTGTTCCTTTGATGATAAGGTAATATAATAACACATCATATTATTAAATATATTACAAATACATCATTGATATTGTTATGTAGGTACCATATGTACCTACCTATTTTATTATTTACATTGTACGTAATATTATTTAATTATTTGTTAAAACCATATTCTTTGAGCAGTGCAAAAGTAAATTGAACGTTGTTATTTTGAAATCACATGCTCAACGATTACCGCGCCGGTGCAGAAGACTGCAATAATTTTTATTGTTTGTCAAAAAGACCACACAAGACACAACTCGCATTTCTGTCGTGTTTCGTCTCGTCGTCTTCGTCGGATCGTCTGTCATCTGTTTAGTGTTCACATTTGATATTGATTTCAGCTCAGTGTATCAGTTATTATTGCAGTTTCGTCGAATAATTTGTAAAACATTCGGTTAATTGTAATTTTTCCAATAATCTTCATTTTTTTGGATGATCAACTTTGACTGAAAAGACTAAAGTAAAGGTAAGATGCAAGAATACAGTTGAGACTTGAGACCGACAGAGACTGGAGTTAAACATATCATATTTTGTGGTAGGTATATAGTACTTATATTTTGTCTTTTAATATTTTTTGATCCAATTAACTTGTGAAAAGGACTGATACCTGATGATATCCAGCCGAACATAAAATTTTACTGCCTTGGATGTTGGAATTTACCAAAATTTACCATTGTTGATTGTCTTCACGTATGGTTATCCAGAACTGACAACATAATCACAAGAATATTGTAATATGGTGAGTAAAAATAACTTGAAAGTCTAAATCTCTAAATTAACTTAAATCGCCGTTAAAATGTTTGTTCAATACCACGACAAATAGTTAAAATCGAGTATTATTTTATTATTTATATTGTCAATGATTAAAACCTGAAAATGTAATATTTTTCATTATATGTATTTTTAGAAAAATGGAGAACTTGGAGGAATCAGATTGTTCTGACATGCCTTGTACATCCGCACAAGCTAAAAGAAGGGATGAGAAAAGAAGGTAAATTTATTTACAATAATTCAATTTTGTCAATGATCAAATTAATGATAATGGAAGTACCGAACTCAGGTGTTAATAAATGATCGCTTGAAATAATAAGATATTTCTCAACTGATTAGTAAGCGTAAGGAATGGTTTAATACATATGGATATAAAACAGTGCTATATTTTTTTCCATTTAAGCTACTTTTTTAAGCTTCTACTAATATCGTACTGGTAATATGATGAGAGGAATAATCACAGGGCTTTTAAAAAATTATATTTTAATGTGATATAGAGCTGCAGCTGCTGTTCCTGCAAAAAAATCTCAAAAACGAGCACGAGAAAGTTCAAGCTCTAACAGTGAAGACAACAATCAATTTGGTTCAGCAAAGAAAGACACATCGGAAACAGCAAAAAGAAAGGCTCAGAAAAGAAGGTAAATTTATTTTCCTAATGATAAAAATAGAATTGCGAATGAAAAGTGTTAAAGCGATTGCTTGAAATAAAAGGCTTTTCTAAATTCCAAATTAGTAATAGGCGTAAGTAATAGCTAAATATTTTTCCTCTGCTATTTTATTATCCATTTTATTTATTTATTAAGGTTTCTGATATTGTAAGATTATGAAGAATAATTATTAGATGGCTTTATATAAAAATATATTTTAATGCGATATAGTGCTGCTGGACCCGCCCGAAAATCTCAAAAACGGATTAGAGTACCAGTTGTACCTATAGAAGATGCCACTACCGAAAGTGAAGATGAGGATGAATTTGACCCAGAAAAGAAATACAAAATGGTTCACAGCGTTCACAGAATCTCCATCCAAAGTGTCAAAGAAGCATTGAAAAATAAAGCACCAGCCAACATGACGGAGTGGACGGAGTCACAAATACATTCCCGCATTATCAGATTAATTAACTTAAAATTAAAAGAAGAAAGCAAATATGAACAAACTGGGAATGTCCAACAACTGAACGGATATCAAATTGTCGTTTATTCTGCCAGAACTTTGTTGGAAGATAAATTGTTAACCGCACTAAGGATTGAGCACGAAAATGTGGCTGTGTACAACAGAATTGCCTTTTTCTACAAAAAAGGAGAGATTTACACCTCAACCACAAGACATGCGTGGAATTCTGTTCAAAACTTCTCAGACTTTAATTTCCCGAAAGTAATCGCCGCTCGCCTGCTAAAAAAAGAAGGGCCGATCAAATCTTCACAGAAAAAAATCGTCGGAAACATCAGATCGCAAACACAATACAAAAAAACTGAAGATGGGACAAATCCTCTCGACGTGCCAAACTTACGTACAAATTTCGTAGCCGAGTTTCGTCCGAACTGCTCAATTTACGGATTGAATTTAAAATGTTTCAGAATTAACCGACATGGAGATCCTAAGAATAACATTAAAGTAGCGTGTGGAGCGGCCTTCGTGCGAATTCAGACAGAAATGAAAATTTCCGAACTCACGTCAGTTTTAGCGCATTATACTGAAATAGTAAAAGGCGAGGCGACATATCTCCATGGGTTAGAAGAACCTGAAGAAGAATGCAACTCAACAGTTTACGACCAGGAATTAGATTGGGTTTCCGCTAAACTGAACACTACATTAAACCTGAAGTTGTTAGAAATAATTCAGAAGGCTATTAGAAATACTCGGGTGAAACCTGATCTGCACAATTACGATTTGTGTCACAAGCATACAGAAGATTACACTGTGGCTTCAAAAATCGTTTTGAAATTTGGAAAGGCAAATATTATCCGATCCTTTCCTCCCTATGCGGCATTGAGTCAAATAATTTTGGCTTCGTCCAGATGGTCCAAAACGTCTTATATTATGCAAGAAAATTTGAAACAATTGTCGCAATTGTCAAATGACGCTTTTAATGCCGCTTTTCAAAAGTTTAAATTGAGTTTTCAATATAACGGAGTAGAAAAGAATGCTGAGAAGATTTTGAACTACATTGAAGGTGACATTATCTACAACGACCACGTGTACTGGAAAGTCAACTCAAAATGGTGCTCAATTAACAATATGGTTGGAGTCCAACAGAACTTCCAGGACGTCTTGTCGAAACAGAGGGTTCAACAATTCCCAGAAGAATTTTCTTCAAATAAGAAAGCCATGGCCAAGAAACACTCCGAATTCAACAGAAGCAGATCGCTTAAAACAATACATCACACTCTACAAGGCCGATGAGAATTTTTTCATATTTGAACATTTTGGTTGTGAAGAAATATCATCACAGTCTCAGGGAAGTGCATCGATAAAACTATACGATCTTTTAAAAATTGGAAATGACGGCGAAATTGCAATTTATTTCATCCAAAATGGTTTCCGTGCCATACGAAATGCCTCCATGCGGATTAAAGTGTCGTTAAATGGATTAAATAGAGCCACCGATCTTAGCGGAAACAATGCTTCTTTTTCCTACCATGTGTTGAAACAAAACTATGGGATTTACATGCAAAATGACTTGTTTAAAGAAAAATTCCCCAATTTTATGGATTTTCAAAAAAGGTTAAAAAATGGCACCTTAGTCTTCTCATTGGCGGACTCACAGGAAGAACTGGATGCTCCAATTGCCAGAAGTTTGAACCGAGAGAAGCACTTGTCATCTGAACTAAAATTGCAGGACTTTGAAGACTTTTTGGAAGCAAGTTTTGTGGACATGGACAATGAAAATATTTCTGATTTGAAGACGGATTTGAAGAATTATCTTGGAAAGGAAGCTTACGGACGAACTGAAATTCCGGAAGCAGCAGCAAGAATTTATACGGAGTTGAAGAATGTTGGTTTCATTCAACAAAATGACATTGTGTCTAATCAACTTCTAGTCTGCACCAAATTGGAATTTGATGATAAGATTTTCAAGGACTATGCCCATTTGCAACAATGCGTGTATGATTTTATCAAAAATAATTATCAGAGTGCCTACCGTCACCTTCTTCCAAAATTGGAATTGATGGAAATTCAGAAAATCGTGAAGGATTCTTCATTCGTATTTAAAATCTGCGAAATTCCGTTGGCTCAATGAATGTTGTGGGCAAATGATTTTCATGGTAATAATGTGTAACCAATATAATTTAATGTAATTACTAGTCTTTTGTGCCAAGTGAAAAAATGTGTTAATGAATTAAATGTATATTTATAGACTTATATTTGCAATTTTGCAGAACATTCGTTACTATTTAGATGAATTGTAATTTATTAGCCAATGTATTAGATTTAAACTGCTTAGGTTAATTTGTTACTCATGAGCTATAAATCCTCAAATAATTTATTCTGCAGCTTGATTATTAATGTGCACTGAATTGATCAAATAATGTAATATTATAATGAATTGAAAGGTATTGAATAAATTGTCGAATTACCTTTTTTATATTTATCGTGAAAGTTGAGATTTTCTTACGCAGTTATATTTCAACATCAGTTACATCAGGCATTAAGATGAAGTTTATTTACAAACGGTGATACCCATTTCTATTGTAATATGTCATGCCATGCATTTAATATTATTACGTTCCAAATTTTAGTCTACCCATACGAAAGAGTTAGTTAGTTTTTAGCAGTTCTTTAAAATGAAAAAAAAAACATTTATTTTTCATCCAAACTGGGAGTGTATTTTGTAGTGTAAAAAAGGGAACAAAACTATTTGTTGTATAATGTTTTTTTTCCGTAAATTATTGACTGTTCTCTCTTGAAATCAAATCATAAGAATTGGGATCAGCCCATAAGAATTGAGGAGTGTTTGACAGTAAAGGCAAGTTTGGTTTGGTTATATTGTTGCCAAATTATGCATCAATTTCAGCGCATAAAAATACCTCAGGCTACGCCATATGGAATTAGCAAAAAGTAAGAAAGTAATAATGTAAAAAGACTTAAAATGCTGTTTTAGACTAGACTATACGTGCCTGTTATTATGCCTACACCAGTGAAAATAAAATATTTGTCCAGCATGTATAATTATTTCTCGTTCAAACAGAATTCAAAGCTAGCGCAAATTATCTGAATAAAGATCACCTGAGGCTAAAACGAACAACCAACGTTCAGAACATTCCACATCAATGCAATCTCCCAACAATGAAAATACTACGTTTTCTCATTACCAAAATAATCATATGCTACATTCAAGAATTCCGTTCATGAAATCACTACACTACACGTTGTTAGTAAAGTCAGTCAGCCACACAACAACAAACTGCATTTAAATACTGATGTGAATGTGATGTGATTGTGTAGTTCCTACTTATATTTGAAAGTGAAAGCCGATTGCTTTTGCATTAGAAGACAGTCTGTGCAGTGTGTGAATATTTTTAGAGATTACGATATTGCTGTTTTTAAATATATTTAGTCCAAGTGTTTAAGTAATAATATACGAAAACAAACTTACTAAAAGTAAACAAGAAATGATTTTCTCGAGCATCTAAAAATTTTAAATGTAACATGTCATTTTCCACATCAATTTCGAACTGTAGTATGATAACCGTCGAAAATCAATTATTGGATATTGAAATAATTTAGTGCAGTACAGTCTTGAGCAGGACGTAGAACCTTAGTAAGCATACCATCTGCAATATTAATGAAATAATATTATTATTCTGTCACTGTCTAGTGTCAAGTGTAGTTCCAGGAAAATAGGTATCAGTCGAAATATGAGTAGAAATAATTAAAGTTGACTGGTAATTGATTTTTGTTTTGAAGAATTGATATTGGTGCAGGGATTTTAGTAGTTGTCAGTTGGGAGCACGAACACATTTTGAAAAAAAATCAATTTTAAAACAATCATTTCATTTAATAAATCATTTTTGTTAGTTTTTTTTTAATTTAATGAAATTTTCTGTTACAGGTGCACATCTTGCTTTCTGACGCACGTGATTTATTAACAGTGGATGATACGAACGACTGAAATTACGATTACTAGTGCAGTCCTAATATTTAATATTGATGACGCAATCAGAAGTCTAATTGATTTTACTTTTTCCTATTATTGCTAACTAAAATACTTGCCATATTCCGGTAAGTTTTATAAGAATTTCACCAAAAACATCAATTACTTGAAAAATGTAATGAAAATGAACTTATTAATTTTGATTAGCTATGGAAATTTCATCTTCTGAGTCTGAGGTATCGGATTCATCTATGGATTCATCTTCCGATGTATCTGATTCCTCTTTGGATTCTTCTCCATCCCTGCCAAAAAGTGGTGGCTCAAAACGAAAGTCTGAAACTAAAGCAAGGTAAAAACTAACATAGTAAATATGCACTTGTTTTTATATCCAACGAACTTCGTCCTAACAAATTAACAAAAAAGTCAATCAATGGAACCACAAATTAATTTAATTTGTTTTGGGATCTTCATTTTTTCAATATGAGTAATAAGTTAGTATACGCAAAGACAGGTGTAAAAATGTATTGTGCTATTTATTTATTATTGTATATTATGTATTGAAATTGTATGCAGTGAATTCGCTTATTAAGTACTCTTAATTTTTTATAGCAACGAAAGTACTCCACCAAAGATGACAAAACCTGACGAAATTTCGCAAAATAATGAAACCTCAAGAAAATCATCACCCAACAGTACTTCAACAAATGTTACCCAAAATGTATCAGATAATAAAAATGACCATCAATGGGAAGTTAAGGAGAAAGATAAAGTGATACACAGCATCCGCAGAATCAGTGTCGCCTCTGTTAATAAAGAATTAAGTGAAAGATCGGACGGCAAAGAATTCGAAATAATCAAGCAAATAATGAAAGTAGTGAACGAAAGGCTGAAAAATCGACCAATAAAATACGTTCGGTTGTCAGAGACCCCCCCGAAGAAAACAACACACGTACAAGAAAACCAAATTGTGGAAGATAGAATTGAAAATATTCCGCCGAAAATAATAAATGGATTTGGGTTAGTGGCGTACTACCAAAAAATACCAATCGTACAGGGTTTGTTGTCTGTCTCAAATATGGGCCCTGAAAAAAACAAGGTAATATCCAACGGTAACGTTATTTTGTTCTTTTACAAAAAAGGAGAAATTTATGCGTCGACTTCAAAAAACGCATGGCAGCCAATACAATGGTGCACAGATCCGGATTTTCCCATTAAAATTGCAAATCGATTACTGAATGAGAACGGCCCAATTAAAGAGACCAACAGAAATCCTGCAGGAAACAACAGACAAACCACGCAATGTAAAAAAAGCGAAGATGGACAAAGTCAAAATCCTTATCAGAGTCTTACCTTCCGTAGTGAATTTACAGCAGACTTTCGAAAAAATTGTTCTATTTATGGACTGAACTTGAACTGTTTTAAGAAAGGTGGAAAAGATAATGGGGACATCAAAGACAGTATAAAAGTGGAATGCGGAAAGGCCTTCGTAAAAATTCAAGCAGAATTAACCAATCTTGAACTGACATCAATTTTGAATCATTATTCTAAAATCTTAAATGATGAGGTTACTTATCTACACGGATCAAATATTGAAGAGGTTTCTACAGAAGTTTATGATAAACAATTGGTTGAAGTTTCAGCAGAAATGAACACTCTATTGGACGACAAACTCTACGATACAATACAAATTGCGATGCAAAGCAATTGCATGTCCCAGTTGGTAAATTTTGATTTTTGTCACAAACACACAAACGACTACACCATCGCTTCACAAATTTATTTACACCCAGGACATAGTCGTGAAAGACCTGAAAGTTTCAATCCGAAGGTGAAATTCAGCGAAATAATTGAACGTATGTTGACGTGGCCAGAAAAAAAGTCTTCGCCCAACAAAAGATCTTCGGAGAAAGTAAATTTTGCCGACAAAGCATTATCAAGTGAAAAGTTTAAAAAAGAATTTCAGAAATTTAAAATTTCCTTCGAAGTAAAAGGGAAAAAGAAAAAGCGCGAAAATGTTTTGAACTACGTTGAAGGCGATTTGATTTACAATGAACAAGTATATTGGCGAATTAACTCCAAGTGGTGCCAGGTAAAAAGTATGTATCGTTTGAATAAGCAATTTCAAAATATCTTAATTAAGCATTTGCCGACTGGCGAAGAAAAGGAATCATTCCAATTGCCTGAGGTGTGGACCCGAAAGGAAGAAAATTGCAAGAAGGGGTTGGATGACGAAGTAAAAGATTATTTCAAACTCTTCACTTCAAAAAGGAACGATCCAAATGAGGATACTTTTCATATTTATGATTTGAAGAATTTAAAATTCATTTCCGACGATGAGATACAACTTGACAGTGCAAAAAACATGTACAGCATATTGAAAATTAGAAAGAATGGAAGGATTGTCTTCTACTACATCCAAAATGGATTTAGCGCCATTCGAGATGTTTCTGTGAAGATTTCAAAAACACTCAATAAAATGTTTAGTGTTGCGCAAGGTCGAAGTGATAATAATCATAAGGCATTGAATACAATGCGGCTTGATTACAACAAATACTTTAAACTTTACCGTGAAAATTTAATTGACACTGGCAAAAACTATTCCAACAAAAACTTCCCAACATTCTCTGATTTTCGAAGAAACTTGAACACTTCTTCTGACTTTGTCTTCGCATTGATAGATCCACAAGGAGAAGGGAAATTAGAAAAAGAAAGAGATTTGCGTACAGAACTAAATTTGAAAGACTTGGAAAACTTTTTGACAATTAATATGGACTCCAATAAATCCAATTTTTCTCAACTTAAAACCGATTTGATGAATTTCCTGCAGAAGAAAACTGAAGACGAACTAGATATTCCGGAAACAGCAGTAATAATCCATGCAGAGTTGACGAGTAATGGATTTATTAAAGGGAATGTTGTGACAAATCAACTTTTGGTATCGACGGAAAAAGAATTTGCCGTGAAATGTTTCAAGGATTGCAAAGTGTTGCAAAGCTGCTTGTTTGCTTACATTAAGAGACATTTTCAGAGTGCTTATCATAGCATACTGCCCAAGTTGGAGCTCATGGAAATCCGAAATGTGTTGACGAAATTTCCAATGCAATTTAAAATCTGTGAGATATCGGTAGAATAAAATAAGGTATTTAAACTATGACTTCATGTTCATGTTTAAGCATTACTTTGCCATACTGTGGCTTCTTACTGAATAAATTTAACTAAATAGTGAGTCTAAAATACTAATAAAATTATTTTTTTCTGCTGCTTACAGAAATATCTCAACACGATGACCTCAACTTAACTTCCCATTGTTTCAGCAACCTTTCCAGTTTCTCCAAATTTAATTGATTTTTTCCTATTATGAGATACAGATAAATGCAAAATTAAATAATGGTTAATTTTGTTACGGTAATTTCCTAAGCTCATTACGATTATGAGTCAACACTTTAAGTTTTCCTTGTAAAAATTGAAATATTTGTTCATTGAAAAACGAAATTAAGTAATTTTGTAACTTTTTCATGATAATGATATTATTTGCACTTTAATTCAATGCTGATGTGATGTAGGTACGTATAGTTATTGTCAGTCGTAAAATTGAACCAAAATTGATTATCATTTGTAATTGTCTAAAATAGATTTAGTAAATTTAAGGAAAGTTGAATACATTCTCTATACAAAATCAATTACCTCTCCATGAATGATACTATTTAATGAATAAGCCAAAGATAGTTTGCTATATTTTCTGTAACTGTAATGAAATTGAAGAATAAATTGTTTTTTATAGTAATTACACTATTTTACTTGGATTATGATTAGTTTACTTATAATGGTAAGCTTTCAGCAAACATGAATGCACAAATTATTCTCACACGTCATAAATATAGTATTAAAACCGATGTTAACAACAAAATATGGTTTAAATTACTAAGTGCATATGATTAAGAAAAGTGTCGCGTAATATTATTTCGGTAAAAATTAGAATTGATGGCGATTCAGAAATCGTAAGGGATCGAAAATCATTACTTTGGCACACATAATATTTAATCTATTTTAATTAATAGTTCGTTATATTATTTGGAAGTTACGTCAAGATATAATGTTACGTTTAACGTGTTAATGCAACTTACCTAGTTAACTAAAATCGAATGTACTTTCTGCATAATGCATTTGCCTTAATATGCCGTACTGCATAGTAGCTTGTAGCACAGACAACCTAAATGCAATAATTCCCATCGAATATTCTAATGACTCGTAATGACATATATAGATAGATAGATAGATATGTTTATTCAGACGATTTGGCCAGCGCCTTTACATCATACATATAATATATTATTATCATAAAGTGTTTCATTAAATGAATGAGTCAAAACAATTACAACTAATTAATATAAATCATGATATTTTAGTAGCTTTATGAGCAAAAATTCGATTCTTCAAAATAATGTGTTCTTGTCGCGTAGATACTTTTACAGAATAAGTAGAGATTACGTAGTAATTTTTCCGTTGGATTTGTAAGTATATTCTCATATTGATTTAAATCATATTCCAATAGCCATGTCCTACATCCAATGTAAAATGGGCATTCGAAGAAAATGTGATTCAATGTTTCCAGTTCATTCTTATCACAAGTTTTGCAAAATCCGCTTTCTCCTTCTTCATAAATTCTTTGCAGTGCTCCTAGTTTCATTGACTTCCCTTGAGGTGTTAGATGATTTAAATTTAGTTTTAACTGAAGATAAAGACGAGTAATACTCCAGTTCTGATTCCAATTGAGATATTCCTGCTTCAAAATATGAGTTTTATTAGTGGAATAGAATTTCAGTTTACTTTCTTGTGAAATACTGTTCATTCTGCATATGTCGTTAATTTGAATATTTTCACGTATATTTTTGATGGATTTATTCAGTTTTTGCATAAATTCAGGAAAGTTTAACCCTTCCTCATCAGTTTCAAGTATTTCGTGTATACCATACTGTGTACATAGTTCCTGAAGTTGGCTATACCAGTTAGATTTCCCTTTTGTTTTTTGTAGACATTTATAACACTGGTATACCAGACTTTCTTTCGGTTTACTTATAATTCTGTACCAATATTTTAGAGTGTACTTAATGAAATTTATTTGTATAGTCGTTATTAGCCCATCAAGTTCAAGTCGTAAGGTCCAATGTGGTGTCCAAGGTGGCAAACAGAAAACTTTTCTTAAAAATTGCATTTGAAAAATTTCAAAATTGTCAATGTATTTTATCCCCCACACGGGTGCACAGTACATTAACATTGATTGCACTAAAGAGTTGAATAGTGTGTTTCTGTTGTTAAATGTGCGAAGTTTGGATTTATAGAACAGTGTAAATAAAGTGGACTCTGACGCAGTTGCTCTATCAAGGAAGTGCTTAGCGGTTTCCATCGTGTTGTAGTTGGAGTAGAAGGGTACACCCAAATACACATACGAGTCTGCTATAATAATTTCTTCATCATTGTAGAACATTTTAGGTTTTATCTTTAAGCTTTTTCCATTTTTAAATATGACCACTTTAGTTTTCCTTAAGTTGATTTTCAGTTCATTTGTATCAAAGTACTCCTTTAAAACATTTATCTTTTGTTGCAAGTCTATTGCATTCGTGGAAAGGATTATAATGTCATCTGCATATAAAAAGATATGTACTCTTTTGGTTCCCATCATGACAGCTGATATTCCTGATTTATCGAAAATTTCTACTAGATATTAAATGAGCAGAGTAAAGAGCTTACGGCTCAAAGTCTCTCCTTGCAAAACTCCTCTTTCTATATCGAAGAATTGACTCTCTCCCTTGGCTGTGCGTATTTTGGCTTTGGCATTCGAATATATTAATTTTATAACATTAATAAACTTTGAGCTTAATAATGACAGTGTGTAATGACATATATATATACCTATAGTGCAGTCACCTAAAACAAAAATGCGTATTGTTGTTTTACTGAATAAATAAAATATATTATATTGGCTTGACTAATAACGTGTGTTTAAAACTATTAACACACAGTTTGATACCTCGTTACTTTGCTAATCAAATCATTAAGTGTAGAAAGTAATAAATGATATACAATTGCACATGCAGATGCAATCTGCAATTATGTGTTATTCCATTTATGTAATATGATTAAATCCGTTATATAAATACCTATTTATTCCATTATTATTTTTGTATTTAATTTATGAGTTGCAATTTCTATCACAATAAAATTAGTCAAAAGCAACAGGAAACGAAAATCCCTATAAGAACCCATGGGTTTTTTAAGTGGGTGTTTTACAATATCTCCATTTCTAGGCATGGCAAACAAAACACTCATAATCTACATACATGCATACATTGTTTTATCAAAAAGTAGAAGATACATAATAAATTCCAATAAAATTGTGATAAACCCGCAACCCAGTGCCCGCCCCGTCATAGGCGTTGGAAGATGTTTGGCAGCGTGGGGACATAATTTTTTGAATATACTAAATAGACCACATAATTTTTCTAGATATATTCTTTCATTTTAGTGCGGAAAATTCATTTTTTCGAGAAATGGACGTATAAAATGTCCATTGATAAAAACCTTCTTCTTTCAAAATTTCTTTAGGGACATTTATTAGCAATGTCCCTACGGTTTCGACGCCTATGTGCCCAGTGGGTATTTCATTTCCTAAAAAACGACGAGTTTTTTCAATATTTTCCACAGTTATTGTTAACGATGTCATTTCTTAAATTTTTACTGTAATTTAAGGTAAATTGCGTTTGAATTGGCATCAAAATGTCATTCAATTTAAAGTTGACACATTTCTATATTTTCAGATAAAGTAGAGTTTGGGAGTTTTATTGTGACCTTTTACACATATAGACTTGCCAGTGTAAAGCGGCTTGGATTTTAAAACTTTTGATTCCAAGGGGAAAAAAATTAATGAAAATTAATGAAACTGTAATACTTCTGTTAATGATAATCACGAGGAAGTTATTTGTACCGGCTGTAATTGTGCAATCATGATTGATAATGCAGAAGAGGCTATATAAGAACTGGAAGAACAATCCCATTTTATTGCTGTACCCCAGTTTCATTTATTACGTACACCGCTGATTGCATTCACTGAAGTTCATTACTATTTTCAACACGTTTGACAATACTGAAAATGAATACGGTTCTTCTGAATTTGATATTTCTCCAGATAACGTTTCCATCTTCCTTTTCATTATTTGCAGTTTTGACAACACATAATATGTTACAAAATATTGTGAATAACTATAATTCTGCCTCCTTAATATATCCAGACACATTTCCAAACGTTTTAAGCAAATCAAGGATCGGATCAACAATCTTGGATGCAGCCATAAACCAAATTGGGTAATAATATTATTGCAGTCCAAAGGTTTGGATTTGTTTTATTTTATTTTATTCAATTTTTATTTTGACCGGACTAAAAATTATTAACGAGTTATAATTTTACCATTTTTAATATTGATGTAATAAATTACATAATATGCTGGTACATTTTTAATTTGATCCATAATAAATTACGGAATTCTGGAATTTTAGTAATTTTTTTAATTTTTTTGTTAATAAAGAAGTACGGAAGAAGTACAATTGTATTCTGGACAATCGATCGGAACTAGTATGATGGAATTAAAATACCTACCATTGGAGAACTTGGCTTGTGTCGATGACTTCGAAGAAGTCGCTTCCCAAAAACTCAATAGAGATGCGTATTTTTATTTCCATGATGGATCTGGGCAACAAAGGACGAAAATAAATAATAAGTTGGCTTATGAAAAGTAAATTATTATACGATCATCATAAATATTAACATACACTAGTTGGAAAAGGGGTTAAAAACTTTTGTTTAGAATAATACTGAAACCGCGAGTTTTGGTTGGAGTGGAAAATAGAAGACTGGATAAGAAAATATTTGGAAAAACCGTCAGTTTTCCCTTTGGAACTAGTCCTACAGCATTGCAACAACTAGCTACTACAGAAGGGGAATTAGCTAATGCAAGGGGTACTGATCATGGAAATATATTCATTACTATTATTACAATTAACTCAATCATTTATAATTGTTTGAAGACGCAATTTGGCATAATATTTTTACTAGCTTCTGAAGCTATGGGAACAATATTCACATTGTCTGTGATGTCAAATGCAAAACTTGAAGATGTAGCAAAAGCAGCTCCTAATGGAAGAAATTGGGCTAATGTTTATATTTTTAAGAACAGGTAATTCGAGAAAAAAATTTCAGCTTATGAAAATATTTATATGCATTGTTTGTATTTTGCATATAACGTTTCTTCAATATTCGTCCATGTTTAATTATATTTATATATTCCGAGGACAATATTTATTTATAAAAGTTATATCATTATGTTCGGTTATTTAAGTTTCAGTTAATTAAATATATTTAACTCGGTTCGAAAGAATATAAAAACTTTGGTGAATTAATTTAAAATGTAATGTTTTAGAAAGAAGATATTTTTGAAAATATGTGAAGCAATCTACAAAGTGTGCCTTATACTAATATGACCCATGTGTCAAGTAATTTGTAATCTGTGACACTGGCCTAATTGAAGTAGTCAAACTAAAATGGCAAATTGATTGTGCCTAAATCCAATATGCTTGAATTACAACTGGCATTTCCCCAATCACTGGTGTAGTTATAAATATGCAGGGTTTGGCAATAAAATATAAATGTGAAAAGCAATTAAATCTATGATGATTTGATGATAATGCTTTTGACCGATTTTATACAGATCTTTAACAGAAAATATAATAAAGAGAGCTGAAAACAATGGTTTCGAAGCCATAGTTGTTACAATAGACTCTCCAGTATGCGGGTTGAAGAGACAACATGTCCGGGTTCCTTTTGTTTTATCACCAAATATTACGTGCGTGAGCTTAACACATCAATTACACTAGAAATAAACTATAATAGTTTCCCTTGTAACAACTTTCAATTCTCGTTCTCTGTGGTTTTTTTATATTCAGAATCAAACCATTTCCTCTTTTCAGCAGCCGCGTGGCTTTTTTATACACCAAAAGTTTTCTAAGCCCGTCCAACGTGACAGTTAAGCGTTTATTACCGGTTTCTAAAACTAAAACCATAAAAACCATTACACTTACCTTTGCAAAATTTCGAATGCCACTTTTTCTGCCGAACTTTAATTTGGCTGTTATTTGCATTTTCTTTTTATTGAAAATACTCCTTTGATTTCAGTCAGGTGTCAATTAGTAATCCATTAATGTTTCAAATTCAACCGACGTAAGATAAAAGAAAACAAAATAATTTTTTAACTTAAAATTTAAAAAAAAGTTCTTACAAGTTATAATTTTACCACACTGACTCAGGATATTATATACTTATTGTTCTGTACAAAACCATAATCTAAATCTAACGACTGTTTGATTATTCACTTCGTTTGGGAAATTTTGGTCCAGAAAACGGGTTTACTGATGAAAGTCAAGTCATGAAGGTCTTTGACAGTTTAATTGATCCGGGAAGCACATGGAATGATATAACATGGATAAAAAAGTTCCACACATTCAATATATTTGCCCTTTTATATAAATATTTTAATACGAATATGTCAATATTACTAGTAGTAGCATTTATTCTTGCCAAATAAATAATAATTTCCTAGAATTACCAAACTGCGTGTAATAGTGAAAGGAATTATGAGTCCAGAGGACGCAGATTTAGCAGTCGTTTACGAAGTAGACGGTCTGGTCGTATCAAATCATGGAGGACGGCAATTGGACTCAGTATCTCCTACGGTAAATTTTGTTTAAGATTTTATATATCCCACTTGTAAACTGAATAATAACATATTCCGTATATTTTTGATAAAATTGGGCTCTCATGGGTGTCAACAGATTGACATCCTTCCAGAAATCGTCCGACGTGTGGCAGGACGTTGTTTGGTAATTGTCGAAGGAGGTGTCACAAGTGGTCAGGATATTTTCAAAGCTTTAGCTCTGGGAGCTGACATGGCAAGTAGATATTTGCACACTGAGTAATATAGTTTTTGTAATCATAAAAATTATATTCCTGGCTTAATCGTTAATATTTTCCCTTTATTTACACAGGTGTTTGCCGGACGTCCACTTGTGTGGGGACTTGCCGTTGGCGGCGAACAAGGAGCAAAGCGGGTCTTGCAATTACTTAAAGATGAATTTAACCAAACAATGGCCCTGTCCGGTAATTATATGATCCAATTACATATTTATTATTGATAATTGATATCCTGGCAATATGATAGTGATGTATTCAAAATTACAATGTTCAAACTTAATATCAATATTCTAACAGGAGTCCGAACTGTTCAGCAAATAACGGATTACTACGTTGAAAGAAGCGTATTACCACTACAATCCTACTAGTATTTCTACCAGTGAAGGACACAATGCTAAATCTCAAACAAATAGAAAGAAGTGTGAAACTTTAGAGTAACGAGAACATAAAATTATGATGTTAATATGACTATTGATTTTCTCTTTCAAAGTGAAAAAAGTCCTTCTTTACCTGAAGACATTAAGGAGGTCATTCAAGTAATATTCGTAGATTGTATATAAGTAATGCAACGACAATTGTATCTAAATTGGATCCCTATTCTAGTAAAACCAAATACCTCGCCATTTAATTAGTAACACGTCTGAATGGATTACCGAAATTCCAAACTGTAGGAAAAACGACATATCAATTTATTCACTGACATATCATCCAGATTAATAAATGTTTCGGATTTAGCTGACAAAAACATATGTACGGTGTATCCCAACAGCCAGATTCATAGATGCATCAGGCACCTTCGTATTATGCTGGACGTTTAAGATATTTTATATATCCTGGTATTTTTCTCTGCTGGTATATTCATTGCAATACGTAAAACCAATAAACTTTTACTCTTTGTACATTCGTTTAAAAATATCGGTATATATTATTTTATAATTATGTTTCCCTATTTCTGCATTCAAAATCAACAGTTTAACTATTTATATTGTTGATATATTTATGATCTTAATTTTCATTCTGTATTTAATCCGTATTATTTTTAATTAGTGAATTATTTCTTCGAATTCATAATAAAGTTTTAGCACCATATTTTTTTAGTATTTATATGTTTAATATTTAGTATTTCCTGGTTGCATTTATTGGTTTTATTTGTGTTATTTCCTTCTAACTTGTCATTTAAAATTCTATAACATTTGATTAATCTCTACCCGTTATCACTCTTGGACTTCTAAAATATTAATGCAACACTATTTCCTTTCTATTCAGAACTCGTTTTCTATTTTTGGTTCATTTGCTTTATACATTGACTATGACATTACTGTCAGTGTGGTGTAGCTTGCCACTCTGCTGAAGTAATAAATAAGATGTTGGTGGTAAACAGTCTGAACATAAATATGTGATTTATATCGCATTGTTGTGTTTGCAATCCCCCAAAATGGATTTAAACAAACAGACACAAGTAGAAATATAATCTTTATTCTATTGTAACTTTTATTCACAGTTACAAAATGTGGCAAATATTTTAACGTAATTCTAAATAATTTTCGAATTTTCCCGTAAAAATGGCATAGTGTGTGTGTTACGAGGGGGCACGAATATATTTTATTATTGAGAAATATACCGTGATCGCTTTTCAACTCTGTGGAATCATTTGAAGCTTACAAATAGCATGGCTGGAGTTATGACAATTACAATGAGTTTTCACAAAAATATTTTACAAAAGTCGTAATATATTTATTTCCCACAAAATGATTTTACTGGAAATGTGTGAAAAGTGTGTCCATAAGATTTTTTTTACAACGTTTCACAACGCTTGAGTCATTTAATTAAAGTATGCTAATAAAAAATATTCAACAAGTCAATTTTTGAGGCATTCTGTAGATTTTTAAACGATATACAAAAAAAATGTAAAACAAAGTCATGAAAACCCAGTTTAGCCAATACACCTAAAAAATTGTCGGCTAATTTTATAATGTATTTACAAAATCCCAGAGGATATTTAATATTATCAATTTTTTCCTTGTTTTCTTCATTTTGGTAATGTTATAATGGTTGTACTTTTTTGACATTGAAACATAAGCAAACATAACATTTATAGTAATGTTTGTGCACTTTACGATGATTAGTTAGTAAGAGTTTCAGTCAGTCGTTCACTTTTGTGCGGCGGTTACGCAAATACATACAATGGATAACTTTAATATTCGTTAACAATAGCGAATTAAACGAAGTAATAAATTGATTAGGTAAACAACTACTCACAAAACTCCGTTTGTAAAGTCAGAAAACTCTTTGCATTTATGCTCCATCAGATTTGCTGGTTGCAAGATGAAGGTAACTACTGTGATATCACGTTTCGTTTTGATAATTTGTTGTTTCAAAATCTGCATCTGCAATACACATAGCCAGAACGCCGAAACCGAGAAATGTTCCACACAATACGAAAGAGAAATATCGAATCCTAATTTTAGGTTCAACTGTTCCATTGTTGCGTCTAATAAAACGGTTAAGTCAAGCGACTACTTAAACTGTACAAATTTTGATCCTCACTCTCTAATTGTAAACTATTTCGGGGATGCCGCAGACGAAATTTCTTTCATTTGCATTTCTAATTACCCAATCACTGTTGACATCAAATTTGTGGATGGAATAGCTTCCAAAGACTACTTGAATATGACATGGAAACGCAAATTTGTGGATTTTCATGATGCAACAACTTACACATATAACCTTCAAATATTTCCACCAAATGTTTCCAATATGGATGTTAAGGCTGTGAAATACAAATTCTCAAGTGTGCAATACCCTTCTGAAAATATCAACGTTCTTTGGTTTTTTAATAACGGTAAAATTAACTTTTTAATTCATTAAAAAAGTTTAAAAAATTATTACATTAACATTGAAGTATTGTAAAGTGATACTTTCTTAAAAACCATTTGAATGTTCATAATCATAATCTATAAAATTTCAATGGTTATTCCAGACTTCCAAAATCTAAACGAAAATAACAGTCTGGTATTTTGGATGGAAGATGAACGAGAGTTGGAAATATTAAAGGTGACAACAAACGAAGAGGCATATTACATTCCATGTGTTTCTCTCTTTGAAGTTAAATTACGAAAGTATGGGGCGAATAATTTTAGCCCTTTAAAATACAATTCCACCGGATTTGGAATAATGTTATATGGAAACAAAGAAGAGATTTTGGGGAACTACACTTGTTTCATAGATGAATCAAATGTGTTTCCATTAAACTTCGGTATCGTACCGTCTCCAGGTAAATGAAATGCTGTATAGTTGGCGTAATAAATCAATATGATTAAATAAAAACTGCAAATTATTCAAATTATCACAGCAAAGTAATGTTTTAAAAATTGAAAAGATGAATAACGATACTTACTTCTGTATTGTATGAGAAAATTTGCTAAATTAATTGTTACTTTAAACTATTTACAGTTCTGCAGACGTCTCACAATTTTTATTTCAATAGCAAGGGAGATTTTAAGGAGATGTTAAAGTACGAATACTCGTACATCTTGCAAAATCGCACCTATCATTTTATTGGCGCAGATAGAGATGATGTACAGCTGGAACTTAAATGTCAATCCAAAAATATATGGCCGGCAATCTTTTTAACGTAATATTAATATTAATGGTAAATATTTTAATAAGATTTGGTAACCTGCATTTTTCTAACGGTAATTGTTGATCTCAGGAATTCCTCGAAATGTAATTCGAAAATGAACATTACAATTGATCCATTTACTAATGAAACAATTAATACTGCACTATGCAATATATCCAATGTTACACAAGAAACATTACCCTACAAATGTATGGACAAAGAGAGTGAGGAATTGTTGGGGGAGTGGACCTTAAAATCGTTGGGTGTGTAAAAATATTAAACTTGTTTCTTGAACATTGTCGAACTATTTTTTACTACTCTCGTTTGTTTATGAAAAAGATTTTTCTATCTCCAAATTGGGTTTAAGTTACTCACGTATCAAGCCACATCTAATGGAGTGCAAAGCATTTGGTAAATTCAGCTTTGAACAGCAATTTTGCAGCAATCCTTTAATTTGTAAATTCATCTTCAAATTTATTGTAAGTCTAACATTTTCCTAAAAACAATTTCCTTTTCTTTATAAGCAATTGTAAAATATGTAATTGATGCTTATTCTTTGCACATTAGAAACAGCGTGGCAAATCTGTTAACTATACTCCCTGCTACGAAAAACAGCCGTGTGCAGTCATCACATTGTCACAAAAAGGAGTAGCAGTTTGCATAAAAATACCTCAGGATTACTTCCAAGTGTATTTAGATTTTACATTCTCCACGTTGTTTTTCGTGGGACTTGATGGGGAACTTTGTACGAATATTTGTAATCATTAACATCTTTTTTTAACTTAATCTATCAAAATTGCTTAAGCAATTAAATTTTATTCATACTGCTAAATTTAGACCTAGGCTTAAATGATACGCATCCAATAGAAGCAATTATAAGTATGAAAAATTTTGGATCAAGCATACAAGCAATTATTAACAGTCGCCCAGTTAACTTCACATTTTCATGTGAAGCACATTCGTTCTACTTTGAGGAAAGCATTCAATGGTTATACGAGTATGAAAATGGAACGCGACAACTAATTCCAGCAGGTTTTTATATTTGCAGCGTTCCCCAAGGTTTTAAATTTGACGAAATTAATAGTTTGCACTATTTATTGTGTTTTCAGATTACGTTTTTGCTCTTGAAAGTGAATCACTTGATAGATATGAGGTGCTTTCAAATCTTTTTAGCTATGTTAATGTTTCCGTTCCTCATAAAAATATCAAGCGAATCATTTGTGCTGCTCCTCGTCTAAGCATTTTGTCAACTGTTCATTATGAAGGATGGGCACTTACGGGAAAGAACATTTCGATTTTGAGTAATATTATTTTAAACGTTAACAAAATATTCATGCTAGACCACAGTTTGTTAAATAATTTGTTTTACTTCCAGACGGAGAAACTCCAACCATTGCGGTTTCAAAAACTAAATATTGGTTTGACAGTGAAGGATTAAATAAGGAAATTGAATGTCGAGCCACTGGAATACCCAAGCCGGACATAATATGGACTAGACCAGGAGAGGTATTTCTTTTAAATATTTTTTCAATCTTAAATGAAAAATTGTTGTTCATTGTATTCATGTTATTTAGAATTTACCGAAAGAATTAATTACCAATCTGCCCATGTCTTCGATTTTGAAGTTCTCTATTTACACAGAAAGTTATGAAGGAGATTATCTGTGTTCGGCGACAAATCAATTTGGGAGTGATAAAAAAATTATTTCCGTTCGTACCGTTACGAAAGGTGAGGATGTTTTCTATAATTCCTCATAAAGGAAACAATTATTATAATTGTTGGGTCTATATATATTTTGAAATTATTCAGATTTGTCAATGACGCACCTAGGATTGATAATAGCTGCACTAACCTTTGTATTTTCTGTTATATTTTTCTTCTACATCCGTAGGATGAAGGTACACCATAAATTCTCATTTTATTTTTCTATGCTTTAACTTTTTTTAACTTTACCACATATCTAACCTTTGAACTACTAACGTACAGTAATTGCGATGTTTTCAACCTTGAGCTCTTTGTCTTTTTGTTGATTTTTCCTTAACTAAATAACCTTGGATCTTCAGCAGATATTTTAATCGATATGTATTTCTTAGCTTTTAACATTTTATTTGAAATCTTTGATTTTAATTTTCAATAAGCGATAAACAGGCTGTTTCTCATTTGTATATATAGTGAATGGAACTGCAAATGCGGTCTAATAAATTTTGTAGGGCCGCAAACATGTGGTACGTTAGTATTACTTCATGGTACCAATAGGTTAGTTTGTGACGGGCTAAAGGATACAACCAAAACTAGCATTCATTAATGTCATTTTTAATCTCATCTTATTTTTAAATTGCGTAAATAAATTACCACAGAAAAAGCAGTCATTGGAAATGGAAGAAATTATCCAAATATTGGAAGGTCGCACCCCAAAATCAGATGACGATTATGCAAGCAATCCATTACAAATCCCCTACGACAGAAAATGGGAGTTGGAAAAGCATTCGTTTTGTATAGGTGAGTAAATTTCAGTCACTATTTGAATGATTTGAATAAATATTTGACATTTATAATTTATACCCCACTCATAACTTTGCTACTAATACAAATTTTATTTCAGACAAAAGTCAAATTTTGGGTTGTGGGGAGTTTGGAATTGTCTACAAAGGAACGATTGCCAAATTAAACTCAGCTGCTGCATTTAAGAGCCTAAAATCTTCAGGAAATACGACCCATTTGAAATCTTTGGTGTCAGAACTCAAACTTTTCATGTATATTGAAAAACACCCGAATATTGTGCAATTGTACGGGGCATACACACAAGAAATTCAGAAAGGTGCGTTGTAACAAAATCATCGATAATACTAACTATCATGTTAACTATGTCAATT